>OMNO01045953.1:1833-13874 GCA_900303215.1 Trachyrincus scabrus
AATATTTAGCTTTTTTCACAGTTTCATGAGTTTGTTTATCCCTTTACGACAGGATGAGATCATTGTGTATGAACATGAGAACGGCTTTGAGTTTACTACGTGCCGTTTTCATCAGCTTTCAGCAGATAATTGAATACAATACCATCACTCATTATCAAACCTTGTGTGTGATTGTATGTGCGTGTGTGTGTGTGTGTGTGCGTGTGTGTGTGTGTGTGTATGTGTGTGTGTGTGTGTGTGTGTGTGTGTGTGTGTGTGTGTGTGTGTGTGTGTGTGTGTGTGCACGTGCATGCTTGCGTGTATGCGCTTGCGTGCGTGTGTGCATGCGTGTGTGTGTGCGTGTGTGTGTGTGTGTGTGTGTGTGTGTTAGCCATCGAACAGCAACTGGAGTCCAAGACAGATGTGAGGGCCTCTGCTGACCTCCGGATACGGAAATCTCAGGTCAGGTGACAGATCCTACATGAGGATGATAGGCTGGTTACGCACCAGAGAGGAGGAGTTGTTGTTGTTTTTGTTAACACGTACTTCCTGCATCCTCCTTCCATTTAGAATGGGTTGGAAATGAACACAAATCAGTCAGACCAAGGTCATAAGATTTCTCCTGTGCACGCTTGTTGGCCCTTTTCACTGAGGTGTCGCTCATAACACTAGTTATGGGTCTGTTCCTTTTATGTCCCAGGTCACATGGTCCATGGTCAATGTGTGATATCGTCACTAGTTTCAGTCTGCTACCCGTGCCCTGGTACATAAGAGGAGCAGCAGACTACCAATTGTTTTTGCTAGCCCATTTCAGCCCCGACCAGATTAGCATTTTGATGTTGTTGCTTGTATCGTTGGACTCAGTAAGAGATCATTATGCCAGTTAATAGTGCTCACACACTACTGTTTGCCTACGATTTAAACCCCTCTCCCTCATGCCCCGAAGGCGTGGCGTCCTGTTGGTTTTGTTAGCAGCGTCCTTCTTTAAAATGCATACAAGCACAATCACATTTTAAGTGACAGAGGGAGACAGACTTGAGTGTAGGGAGAGTTTGTTTACTTTCCATGTGAAGTAATTTGCTGGTCGAAAGTCAGGCAACACTTTTTAGCAAGAGAAAACCTTTTGATGGTTTTCTGGCATCAAAAGCTTTTTTACATAGATGTCCACGATGCCTTATGCACATTTATGTATTCATCAATGTGTGTGTGTTTCCATATGTTCCCAGCATGCTATCCTTGCCAAGAAATTTGTGGAGGTGATGACCAAGTACAACGAGGCTCAGATGGACTTCAGAGACAAGAGCAAAGGACGCATCGCAAGGCAGCTGGAGATCAGTGAGTTTGGTTTGCTCCAAGTGTTTTTCTTCTGTTTGTAGTTGACTTCAAGTGCTTCACTTTACCTTCAGCAAGGTGGCTCACATGATCAATAAACGAAGAAGAAAAAACAGCACTGACAAAAACCAGAAAGAGTCTTGGGCTTGGGACAGGCGAACACAAACTGTGACCCCACCACCTGTATTCAAAAAAGGACTCTATAGAAATGTAGAAACGATTTCAGTGTAAGTAGTAAGCTAGAACATCAGTGATTGGCATACACTATAGCCTTCAAACGCAATTGTTCAACACACAACAATATGACCTTCACTCTTTTAACAAACGATCCATTTTGTTCGGTCATTTTTATTACAAAAACTGCTCTTCAAATCTGGAGGATTCCCACACCCATCACCCTGTTTCTGTGCTGACAGGACTCAGCTGAAGGTCTCTTGTTCGCTCTCTCTGGTGGATTATTTGGCACTCTCTGTACTTTTTCCTTCCACTTAGGTTATTATCTACTGGTCTCTTTTGGGTTTTTATTCTGTTGAAAACTCTACTTAAGAAACATCACAATGTTCGTTGTTCAGGGATGGGACTAGCACCGAAATATACATGCAGAGCTGCGGGTTTTCAAATGTAAAGCAGTAAATGTAGAAAAAGGAAATAATGCATTTACAAGCTGATTTGACTGTTGGATTTGACATTTTTAAAAAGGTCTGTCTGTCTCTCTGTCTGTCTGTCCGCCTGTCTGCCTGCCTGTATGTCTGTCTGTCTGTCTAACTCTCTACCTGTCTGCCTACCTGTCTGTCTGCATGCCTCTCTACCTGTCTGTCTGCCTGTCTCACTGGCCAGCGGGGAAAGCCAAGACGGACGAGGAGTTGGAGGAGATGTTGGAGGGGGGCAACTCTGCCGTCTTCAGTGCTGGGGTGAGACGAGGCGGTCCCCGCTGATCAACCTGTTTCAGATACCTCTACCAATCCATTTATCCACCCATGTCCTGCACCCTCTTATCACTGGTCATGCACCAGTGTGCTTCAAGAGCCATGGTGACACCCTGAATGGGATGCTAGTCTTTGAAACATCCATGTGGATATTACTGGAAGCGTGGATGGTGGCAAGAGCTGTTTTTCAGCAGTTATTTTTGTGTATAAAATGCTATGCTGAATTCATGTATTTTATGAGAGTGTATTTTTTGTGATTTTAGAGACAAGCGAGTTGAAGCCATGTCTTTTCAGTCACTTTTTGAGCAGCCACCATTACATCTAGTTTTTTTGTTAAAGGTTGCAGGATTTGTGTGAACTTTGTGTTTGTTATAGCGACAAGTCATGATGTATTTGTAAACCTAAAATACATGCAATGTATGGACCATATAGGAACTAAAAGCTTTTCTCCCACTAGTAACTACAAAGTAACTACTGCAAAACATCCACCCTAAATGTCTATTATACCATCTCAAAGCATACTAAACAAGCCTCAAAGACCATCCCAGAATCCAACCATGCAGTCAATAAATACAACGCCATATTGTTTACCTAAAACATCTGTGCTAGAAGACAGCAAGGAAGATTTGGAAGCTTTGTTTACTTCCTCTGCTACCCTATGGCTTAACACAGATGTTGTTGTTATTATTAATTAATCATACTTGTACACACGAGCAGTCTCGTAATGTCTCTTTATTAGCTGACATTGATATATGATGTTACCATATGCTCTGTGTCTGACTGTCCCCCCCTCTGGTTCTCTGGTTGGAAGAGATTGCAAGAGAGTTTGGATTTCTGGCGCGCGTGTGTGTGTGTGTGTGTGTGTGTGTGTGTGTGTCTGTCTCTCTCTCCCTCTCTCTCTCACACTGTTCTCTCTCTCTCTCTCTCTCTCTCTCTCTCTGTATCTCTCTCACACTATGTTCTCTCTCTCTCTCCATGTTAGATCATGGAGTCGAAGATCAACCAGCAGGCGCTGAACGAGATTGAGGCACGCCACAAGGACATCATGCGTCTGGAGAGCAGCGTCAAGGAGCTCCATGACATGTTTGTGGACATTGCCATGCTGGTGGAGAACCAGGTACGGCCACCAGGGAACACACACACAGCTTGTGTTCTAGCAGGAGAACTTCCACTACCACTCAGTGATCTTGGGGTTTACTTCATAGTTTACATCCTACTTCTATGACCTCCTATGGGCTCAGGCCTTGATCCAGATTCTTGTCTTATTGCTGGCAAGTTGGACCAATAAAAGGGTGGTTTGACACAACCAATGAAGTGTCGTTCATGTATATCAAATGTCGTTCACGTAGTCCTGTTATTTGGCGATGTAAACTATGAGAACCATTCAAAACACGCTTATTATATATTTAATGTGTATGTGTGTGTGTGTGTGTGTGTGTGTGTGTGTGTGTGTGTGTGCGCACACACATCTGTCTTAATCTTAATCATCTTGTCACTTCCAGGGTGGTATGATTGACAGAATCGAGAGCAACATGGACCAATCAGTGGGCTTTGTGGAGAGGGCCGTGGCTGACACCAAGAAGGCGTCCAAATTTCAGCAGGAGGCGCGCAGGGTGAGTGTGGAGCTCCCTGATATTCCTGCTGCTCTAGTCCAGAAAGAGTGTGTAGTATTAGACTACATTCTGATGGTCCAAATGAACCATCTGATGGCTAAAACATGCCTGACTGATGATCACGGTCCCCTATGATGTGAAGATCCACCAGGGTTCTGGTTCAGGGCCGGACCTGACCAACCAGGGGCCCTAACCAACTTCTGTATGCAATTATAACCCATATTAGGGGAGTATGAAAAAATGGATTCACGTAAGAAACGCAATTCTTATCTTCTATGATTCTGAATCGATTCACAACTTCCAAAAAAAACATCTAAATGTTTTGTCCTTTTGTCTTAGGTTTGCCTTTGTGTGTTTACATTATTGCTGAGTTGATATCACTTTTACAAATATAGAAACTACATAATCTTATATACACTTTAATCTGCTTTCATGCCACAATTTGCCACACCGCCTTTCTTAGTGCACAGCGGACTGGAGTAGATCCTGAAATTAGTACCCCTATGTACTGAATCCAGAATAAATTTTTAATTGAATCGTGACCCCAACAATCGAAATCGAATCGAATCGCGAGACACCGAAAGATTCACACCCCTAACCCATATCATGCATGTAACACGCATATAACATGCATGATATAGGAGCTGATTTGCCGCTATAGTTAAGAATAGCATGCAGCATATTATGTACCACTATTAAAATAATACGTTGGCTTATAGGACGGGCCAGCCCTTACGTTTAGCTTGGATCACCAAGTACCATTTATATGGATCAACTGTAAAACCAGACCCCTGTCCCACACATGGAGGGTCTGGCTTTTACAAATGAAAAAGCAATCTATATACTGTATATACTGTATTTATATAATATATGGTATAGACTTTAATAAACAAAAAGGAGGTCTGCCGTCTGTAGCAGCATTTTCTCACCACAACATAATTATAAGTAAATAGGCCTATGTTGTATTTCAAGTTTATGTTGTTGTCCTCTCTGTCCTTTATCTCATTGTATTTTCCTCTTTGTTCTTCTCTATTTCTCTCCTTCTATGTGTCTTATGTTATCCAGAAGCAAATGATGATCTTCTGTTGCTGCGTCATTCTGTCCCTCATCATTGGCTCCTTCTTCTACAGCTTCATCACATAGACGCTGACCTTCCTCTTAGTCTTCCACACAGCCAGGGCTTGGGGGGGAACCCTACCCCACAAACAAATAGAAACATGTAAACTAATTACCATTGGTACATTTTAAAACAAATTCTTCTTGTAATAAACATTCTATATAATGTTTATTACAACAAATAAAAGTACAAAAATATGTTACTTTTGCTACATGTATTAATTGTGATATTATTAATTGTTTCGTAATTTTCTATGTTCATGGTTGCCGAATGTGCACTGTGAATTATTTTCAATGTTCAATTCAAGCATCAGGGAAGACAGGTGGGTCATGCTTTATTTTAACCAGAGCAAAACCCAGTCCCTAAAATTTGTTATTTAATTACTATGTGAGTTATAATTTATCACATTGAGACAAGTCCTACATGAGAACAGAAAGACAGAAATATTTGACCACACCTGCACTGCCTTTCCGGCCCTGTCTATGTATTTATTCATTTTTGTCTTGTTTTATGTAATTTCCTAACATTGTTATTTTCTTGTTTTATTGATGTGAATAACTATGCATATTGAGATTGCTTTTGTGCATGCAATAGTTTGAATGTGTGTTGTCTTTGGCTGAATATTCCTCCTTTCCTTAGGCCCAAAACTCTTTAGACCCTTGAGTGGAAGTAGCTTACATTTTGCTGCAGATTGTTGCTAAGTTTTATATTTTCTTTCTTTTTTCTAAATTGGCTATTTATTTGGTCTGTGCTTTGGATCTGAACAATATATTTCCGTGTGGCTTTGTGAAAGGTCAAAAGCCCAGCTAGAGCTCCCTAGGGCCTTAGATAGGTTGATCATTAAACGTCATCATAGCATATCGTGTTTGATTGCGTTTAATTCATGTGCGTGTTAGATACTTATTGCAGGAACTTGTAGGCAATTTTAAAAATATGTCTGTTGGGGTCGTGGCTTTTGTAGCGTTGCTCCTCTGTTTTCAATAAATAACGTGACATTAACGTCAACATACCTGTATTGTATTATATTGTATTATGAATAGCCGTTAGTTTATATTTTGTGTGCATTAAATATTGATTGGCATGATGTTCTTGCCGTCTTCCGTCTGTGTCTTCTAGAAAGACAGGCTGTTGCCACCAATCGCAGCCGGTGAGCAACCTGAGACAGCCAATAGAGAGTCGCTTCCTGGAGTGACTTCGCCATAATGGGTGTCCAGCCCTTTCCCTGACTGGAGAGGTAGCTGCAAAACGTGTGTCGGTCATGCTGGGCTTCTGGAGACAAAACGACAGGAAGAAATGACGACACACACTGTGGATTAATCCCATCGTCTAAACGCAAACCGTACTGTTTAATTATGGTGGTAAGTGAAAAGAATGTGTTGTTATTTCCATGTTTTTAGCCTTTTCGATTTACAATGATTTAAAAGGGGCGGTGTCCGAACATCGTCACTTATTTCATTGGCTGATTTCAGCGAGCCGTAACGTATTTCTCGCCACTGACTTCGGCTCAATGTTCTATTGGGTGTTCTGATCCAATGGCGTTCGACCATGCTAGTGACTGACGCTGGTTTAGACCAATAAACGACCTACTTTCTTTGTTGTCATTGGACTATTTTACGCTTATGGGCGGGGGATATTTCGTGTTGTTTTTTTTAGGGAAGCAAAATGGCGGCGACTGGAAGACAACTTAACTAAAGGATTTACTCCAAAATGACTGTTTCGTATTGATTTCTGGAACTACATTCGTGTATATTAGTAGGACATTAGGTTTAATCAATATAAGGATACAGTTCGCTGGAGCCAACACAACATTGTGGTTGCAGGCGGACGTTTTGTGCTATCTTGATGCCATCGAACAAAGCTCAAACATTGGAGTTATATTTATGTTATGCAAATTTCAGTGCCTGGATAATTGCGCGCAAATGCGACTTTTTCTTGTTAAAAATGAAGGAATCTAACTATGGACAAAGGGTTTAAATTGTTGCTGTACTGTTCACAAAAACAGATACGTTTACATGAAGTCGCATGTTCTTGTACAATAGCGCCTAATAATGAACGGATATTATAAAGCCCTGAAACGTTTGCTTTGCCTTGAAACTATGAAGCAGTGTTGCTGTTGCGTTGCATGTGTTGCGTATTGCGTTCCCGCGAGAGTCTGACCACGAGAGCGTTCAGCACCTGAGAGTCTGACCACGAGAGCGTTCAGCACCTGAGTCTGACCTCGAGAGCGTTCAGCACCTGGACAGCTCTGCCTTTTTACTCGATTCACAAACTGGTCCTCTCTGACCAGAGTTTCCAAAGAATCATCCATGACTGATTACGCTAAGCCGCGACATAGCACACGCCTGGTAAGTTATTGAAGTTGACAAATGTTAAAATAATTCGCAAAGATTTAGTTTGTGGTCTTTGTTCTCTGACTAGAGGCCCAGCTCCCGTGCTGGTAGCACCCGGGTTCTTACCCAGACCTCAACCGTGCCAAACCCTTGCCTAAACCTGATGATCTCTAACCTTATTTCTAACCTTTTCCAACTGTATGACTTGACCTAGCCGGCCGTAATCTTATACCTAAACTCCACCAAGCTAATGTTTAACCTAACGGGATACAGACACGTAATCATTTGTGTCATAATGCAAATAATGTTTTGAAATGTGTTGTTATCATGATGTTGGAGAACACGTGTTGTAAGAGAAGACACCTGGCTGGCAGGGGTGCAAACGGTACTCGAGTAAACGAGTACTCGTCAAAATATTGTAATCGAAAGTCGTTTTGTCGTAATCTTTCCGACATCTTACAAAAATACATTATATATTATGTTGATATGTCTTTTGGCAAAGTTTTGGAGCAGGATATGTCATTAAGTAGTCAAAAGCCTTCGCCGTTGCGCAGTCATGCTTTGTTGTTAAGGCTGTATAAAATAGGTTCGTCTGCCAACGTGTAGTGGCTGGCCCGGGTAGGCGCAGTTCCCCACGCCTTCGACACGTTTTACAATACTGTTGTAAAGTGAAATGTATAGCAGCATAGCGCTGCTGTGGTGGTGTGTTAACACAAATGGAGTAGAGTGATACAGGTGGGGGAAGGGGTCAATATGGAGAGATTATCCCCTGTTGATCGGATCTGGGGACTGCACCCAGGACAGTATGTCACTGCTCCTGTTGAGGCTCTTTACTGGCAATGATGATGGGTTGCTGTGCTTACATAAACCTCCCAGACAAATGATGCACAGCTCTATTAGTTTTGAACTCTGCATCAACAGGTTCTACATCACACTTTGAACTGTTTGACTTGTTTGCCGTGTGAATCCCTGATTTCCCATCAGGATTTTAAAAAGTACATGTTAATATAACTGTATTAAGGTACCCAATTATTCAGTCATATTAAATATATCCCATATTAAAGAAAAGGGACTTGATTTGATGCACACTTTTGAAGCATAAAATGTCCTTTTGTCTCTGCCTCTGTCTCTGGCCTCCCTTCCAAAATAAAAGCGCACAGGTACCCGGAGACGTTACCATGACGACGGCATCTCTGACGAGGAGATTGATGGACGTAGGATGTTTGACCTGGAGGACAAAGTGCACAGCGAGCGGTTTAGCTCGGACAGGGTCGTGCGCATGGAGGGCAAAGGTATGGAATCAAGGCCGCTGTGCTTCCTGCTGGGAATGTTTAAAGAGAAGACCACATTTGGTATGCGTTACCATTCATGTTACGCTAGGCTCACAAATCAGATGAGCTCAAATCTGGGTGAAGGGGGCATTTCACGTCCTTTTGCTTCATATTAGTTTTGACCAATCATATTGCTGGAGGCTGGGAACTGTAATTGCCCGTAATTGGCTAACAGTGCACACAAATAAGATCGTCCTTATTCGTCCAGCACTAGTAATCTTTTCCCGGTGGGAAGACAAGCTAAAACATCCTGTTGGACACCAATGTTCTTAGAAAAAGTGTCTGTAAATGTTTCAAATCAACACTGTGTAGACTGGGCACTGTAGAAATACACTTATTAAAATCCCCTTCTGAAAGCTTCATCCACTCCGCGAATGAGTTTCTCTTCGGTAGAATATCTCTGTAACGAAATGGGAAACAAGGCGTGACGCCGTCCCTTTCAGTTAGTGGTTTCCTTCTGCTATAGCATAGTAGGACTGCTGGATCTGAGTTTGTTATGCTAATATAATGTTTCAATCGTTAACCTTTGAACCTTTTCTTTTGTCTTTGCCCATTCTTGGATTCCTGCGGTAATATAGTTTGTGTGAAAAAAAAATCGGAATGTTTAGTCAGAAATATCGGACGTAATTTAGTAAAATAATATCTGATATTCAAGGAACTGAAAGGTGACCGAAATGTACAGAATGTTTTGTGATCTTGTCATCCCCATGTGGCAAACTTTCAGACCTGACATACGAGTACATTCAAAGAGGAGGCCTGAGGGATCCTATCATCTTCGAGAAGCCAGATGGATTGGGAATCAAGTAAGCTACCGCACTCTACCTAGCTCTCCTTCTCTTGGACAGTATATCTAACAAGGCTAGAGTTGACTCAAAGTTAATTTGCGGTTTAAAGCAAAAGGCGAATGACAGTTGTATGTGATTATATTTAGGATTTGAAATTTCCTCTCCTTCTCGTTTCACTGCAGAATGCCAGATCCTGACTTCAGTGTGAACGACGTCAAGATCTTTGTGGGTGAGTAAAACAAACCTCTCTATCACTTATTACCTGCCTGTACATTACTTGATATCCTTTGTTTTGAAATGCACATCTTTTTGTAATAAGGTTTTAATAACGAGGGAATTGATGTAACGCAATTCAACACCAGTAACAAGCCTTCACATAAAATCAAAACAATGACAGCCTTTAGTTTTGTTGAAATTTTTTTTGCCATATATGTAAGTCCTTTTGTTTCGATTATTATATATATATTGTTTATTATGGTATTGTTCACTGGAGGTGGTGGGTGTGACACTGGGTTTTGCGGTAATTGTATAGCTTATTATAGAATAAGAATGCAAAGCAAGAAACAAAAGTATTAAAGAAATATAGACACAATTGATTTTGATTAAATACGTGTATTTTATGGTTTAAGCGTATTTCCAGAGTGGACATTCATTCTTATTGTAGCGAGTCATTTATTTTTCCCTGGTTTAGTTTGCAGCTTTTACTGTTGGAATACCGCCACAAGACATTTTCAGTCGGGTCAACTTCCCCTGTTCAACACGGTAAGGAGTCTCCAATAATAACAACTGTGATTCCCCTAACCCGCCTTCTTCCCCTCCAGGGAGTAGACGCATGATCGACGTGATGGACGTGAGCACCCAGAAGGGCACGGAGATGTCCATGGCCCAGTGGAGACGCTACTACGAGACGCCCCACGCCCAGAGGGACAAGCTGTACAACGTCATCTCCCTGGAGTTCAGCCACACCAAGCTGGAGAACCTAGTCAAGAGACCCGCCACGGTACGCACACACGCACCTCACTTGTTGACTTGAAGTACGTTATTCATCCAAAGTGACGTCCAAGTGAGAACAATCCACGCAGACATTCTCACACACACAACCTTTTTGGAGCAACTCGTGATTTTCCGGTTTTCAAGTTATGGTGAGGGTATACATATGGTAAAGGTATACTATTATTTCATATTTCCCACTGTAATTCCATGTATTTCACTGAACACAGGCAGTATGGTCCATCACTTTTGCTATTGCTACAATGACTATTTTACTATATATTACTATCTCTCTGATTTGGCTACAGCTAAGAGCATATTAAGCAAAGGTTCAGTAACAGGCTGTCCCTCATGTATCTTACAAGGGTGTGTGGACGTGACGTCGCTCTCTTTCTCTCTGTCTGTTTGCATGTGTAAATGCATGCGTCCATCTTCAGGTGGATATGATCGACTGGGTGGACAACATGTGGCCCCGTCACCTGAAGGAGAGACAGAGGGACTCCACCAACTCCATCACTGACATGCAGTACCCCAAAGTCCAGAAGTAAGGATGCCTACCAGTAATAACACAATTATTACTCTATTCTAGATTCATGTTTATTCTGTGGCTTCTATTCAGTAAAGATGATTTTAAAAAATAAACGGTTTTGGTCTTTGGTTTTCTCTGTCTGTTGTCTCCATTGCTCAAGGTACTGCCTGATGAGTGTGCAGGGCTGTTACACCGACTTCCACATCGACTTCGGAGGAACGTCCGTCTGGTACCACTTACTAAGAGGGTGCAAGGTGGACACACACACACACACACACACCATGCATCATTACAAATTACATGAATTGCATTACTTTTTAATAACGACCAGGAATTTCATACTGACACACACACACACACACAAAAGTATATACGTTAACATGAATGAATTTTGCCAATTTAAAGTTCACCAAAGTTACACTCTTTGTGAATAAGTGCACAGCCATCGTCACGTCTATTTGACATCTCTACAGAGAGCGAATCCATTCAACAGGACTGTAAGGAAGTGCATTTAAATCATTACTGTCCTCAATGCTGTTTCTTTTGGGCTCCAACCCACCAGGTGTTCTGGCTGATTCCACCCACCCCTCAGAACCTGGAGCTCTATGAGAACTGGGTGTTGTCGAGGAAACAGGGCGACGTCTTCCTGGGAGACCGCGCCTCTGACTGCCAGAGGATCGAGCTGAAGCAGGGATACACCTTCATCATTCCTTCAGGTGCCCCCTCACCTATGAACTGTGGGCTCACAATCACGGCCTGTGTCTGACTTTTGTCCATGATGCCTTCTATGCTTCTATGTGTTATGCTGTCAAATAAAGTCAAGGTGCTTCACTACAATTGGACACACTTTACAACCTTTCCTAGAAATGTTACCTTTGCCGCATCCTAGTAAATAGGACAGACTTCATGTCTGTTCTATTTGCTAAAAGCGTGGACTTTTCTTTGGCATCAAAATAATGTGTGTGTGTTTATTAGGCTGGATCCATGCTGTGTACACACCTGTGGACACCCTGGTGTTTGGCGGTAACTTCCTTCACAGCTTCAACGTTCCCATGCAGCTCCACATCTCCAGTATAGAGGACCGCACGCGGGTTAGTCTCTAGTGCTTG
>OMNO01045972.1:5035-23280 GCA_900303215.1 Trachyrincus scabrus
CTTGGCTCTGTAGTCTGTTTGGAACAAAGGACTCTGAAACAACATCTAGATTGGAATGTTCTTCAATAACGACATTACCATACCTGATACTACCTCACCTCGCCCTACCTTACCATACCTGATATTACCTCACCCTACCTTACCATACCTGACACTACCTCACCCTACCTTACCATACCTGACACTACCTTACCCTTACCTCACCCTAACCCACTCTAATGTCACTGAACCTCACCCTATCTCTATCACCTCACCTTATATCTCTAATGTCACCTCGTTTCACCTCACATCTCTAATGTCACCTCCCTCACATCTCTAATGCCACCTCCCTCACATCTCTAATGCCACCTCACCATATATCTCTGATGTCACCTCACCTCACATCTCTGATGTCACCTCAGCTTATATCTCTGATGTCACCTCCCCTCACCTATCTGATGTCACCTCACCTCCCCATATATCTCTGATGTCACCTCATCTCTGATGTCACCTCCCCTCACCTCTCTGATGTCACCTCCCCTCACCTCTGTGATGTCACCTCACCTCCCCTCTGTGATGTCCCACAGACCCGGGGTACCTGGAGCCGGCCGACGTGCTCCAGCAGCTGAGTCATTACCAGCTGGCCTCTCAGCAGTCGTCGTCAGCGCCGGCGCACGGAGGCTCGCCGGCCGCGTCCGACAGTCGGCCCGACGCAGTCCTCACCTGCGAGTTCTGCGAGTTCAGCTCCGGCTACATGCAGAGCCTCCGCCGTCACTACCGGGACCGCCACGGGGGCAAGAAGCTCTTCAAGTGCAAAGACTGCGCCTTCTTCACCTGCTACAAGTGAGCACGCGTTTTCACAAAACACTCCATGTGATCCCAATCGCTGTGATGTTCTAATTCATTTTTATTCGTAAAGTTTTATTTACTTTCATGGGATATTCAAATCATATACAACATTGATTTGTATAGAGGATATATACATCATAATGGTAAATATAGATATATAGTACAAATATGACAACATGTTCTAAATGCTGTGAATAGAATAAAACGCAATATAATATAAATAACAATATGTAAATATAAGTCTAAATACGGCGTAAATATAGTGACTCCAGTATAGATTAGTATCTGTGACGCAGAGGCGATGTAGGCTCCACACCCTCTACGCACCCAGGGGACCTGCAGACTCCCCTGGGTGCGTCTACCTGCGTGGGACCAGAACCCATTACTCATCGGGACATAAACACCCTCTCCCCCACTGGGAGCGTTTATATGTTCTCGACGGCCATGTTATAGCACCTTGCGGCGCCTGAAATGCGCTCAGAGAAGCTGTGGGCCACACGTTGAGATAACCACCCACAGTGGTGAGAGTCCACGGGAGTGTTCATATTCAATGAGCTAAAGCTTTCAATTCATTTAATTGCAATTAAGTCAAATCTACCGGCACTTTTGTCCATTTAAGGAGAGAAAATTGTAAATGCTAACAATACAAGCTAATAATAAAAACAGCAACTGGACAGAGTGCAGAATAGCAATTAAAACACAAGCTTAGTTGATTATAATAATATATATCCTTTTTTGTTTTTGCTATTACTACTATTGAGTCTTTCAGCAGACACATTTATTCAAAGCGACCTGCAGGGAATTAAAATGCAGGTCATTATGGAGCTAGCAGGGGTCAGGGCATCTTCCTCAAGGGCATTGGGGATCGAACACGCGGTACCACGCTAACCGCTACCGCTACATAGCGGCGTTATCATCGACCGCTCATCGATGTACCGTTTCCTCCCCGTTTCCTTTCCGTGTGTCCTCAGGAACACGTTCACCGTGCACGTGGAGGCGGGACACCCGGTCAGCGTCCCGCTGGAGCCTCCCAGGGACCTGCGATGCCCGCTCTGTCTCTACCACACCAAACACAAGAGCAATATGATCGACCACATCGTCCTGCACAGAGGTAATCTCGCTAAGTCGGACTTTTAAATTATTCATCGAAAGTCTTGATGGCAGACGGGCCCCTTCAGTTGTGGTTGTTTCCGGTCCAGGCTCTGTGCCGTTGTCTCCCTCCAGAAGTTCTGCTATAACATAGTAGCCCCCCCCCCTTCCTTAATTTGTGTACGATTGTAACGTATCTGTATCTTCTGGTTGTTGTTTTCTATTCACTAACGACCACTAAACAACCATCAGAAGCATCCGTCATTCACACTGCGAACTGCCCGCGTCTAAAAACGATCACCTAATTCACTTTCTCTTTTCTTTTCCTCCACCTCTTTCCATCACCTCCTCCACCCCCCCGACCCCCAGAGGAGCGCGTGGTTCCCCTGGAGGTGAGCCGCTCCAAGCTGTCACGCCACCTCCAGGGCCTGGTGTTCCGCTGCCAGCGGTGCACCTTCACCTGCTCCAGCAGCCCGGCCCTGCAGCAGCACCTTCAGAAGCACGCCCTGCACAGGCCCTACCAGTGCCAGCTCTGCTACTACGACAGCGGCCGGCATGACCAGCTGGAGGAGCACCTGCGCCTGGAGCACAAGGTCAGCTGTCCTTCGTGCCCTCCTTTTGAGTCTTCAGCCAACCCCCCGAGGTCTCTCCAAACCCTCCGAGCCGCCGGGGGGCTTAGTGGTTGATATGGCGTATCTGTGGTTCCGCGGGTAAACGATGGGTTAGCGGGTAGCCAGAAGGTTTGAACCATGGGTGTATTATAAAAACTAAATTAGATCGTATGTATATATATATATATGTGTATAATTATACGCCGTCGGGGTGGACGCTTTTATCCAAAGCATCTTACAACACCGTCAAGCACATGACATTCGTTCGACAAAAGCATCCATGCTTCAGTGTTTTTTTCCTTCTCCGAGTCTGAAGTGTAGTTGGGCAGACATTGTGTGTTTCGCAACACGAGCGCTCTGGTGCTCGGGCTTGCAGTCAAAGGGCGGGAGGGGGAACCCACAGTGAGGGTTAAATAAGGTGTGCCCTGAATATCGAGGGCATTTCCTGCTTCGACGCCAGGCATTTCCTGAAAGCGGGAAAACTCCTCTGATGCCTAGCGTGTGTCGTCTTCCGTGTTGTTTTGAAAACCTATCCTTCTCATGTGCGTTTCGGTTTCCCTTCTTCGTATATCGGATACATACATACATACAAACACGTATGTGTTTGTTTGACGTTATTGTAGCAGGGAACCCTGCCACCCTGGCAGGATGTACAGCCATAGCAGGTGACATACATGCAGTATGTGTGTGTGTGGCGGTGGCTGGTTTAATCTGTGTGCCTTGATTCCACAACGCACCACAGGTGTGCAGCCTCACCCAGCAGCCCCAGGGTCTAATCAGCCTGACTCGGGCCAGGTGAGGCTGCTTAAACCAGCCACCAACCACACACACACACGCACACTCCACAGATGTATTCATTCATTAATTAGTTAATTTCTCTTTTTGTTTATTGTTTGTCTATGTCACTCTTTAGTAACACGAGTAAATCCGTATTTATTTGGATTACTGACTCTGGAAAGGTAAAGTGATACTTTAACAAATTGGAATAACAAAACAAGTAGTCCCATGGGGAGAGGGGAACATAATATCTGAATATATGTGTTTGTGTATAATGTGGGAATAGAATCTTTCTCAAAGGTTTTAGTGAAGACCAGATACGACCAGAATAGAGAATCCACAATAAACAGATTCCTTTACTGGGTATCTCAAAACAACTTGCACAGCGCTTCACGTCTTCGTGTTTGCTGTCTCAGTGAGAGTGTGCATTCTAGTCTGCATGCATTGAAATGAAGACAATCTCCATTCTTGAGAACCCTTTCAGAGTCATATATATACGCTCAGGTCCAACTATGAATGAGACCAAACAGACTAGGCAAATGTCATGAATGCATTCTTTTTTTAAACTCATTTCTAAGCCACTATTTCCTAACAATGTAATCTTATGTCATCAGTCATTTCATTATATTTCTGCCCATTTGGCGACTAACCATCCCACATTTCTGGAAGGAGGGATCCATCTGGCTGCTCAGTTGTTGCCCTCGCCCTTTAGAGGGGTGAGGGGGTGTTGTATACCGTGTGCCTGTGAAGCCCTCTGAGACTTGACTCGTGAGTAAGGTCTGTGCACACGAAACTGATTTGACCGAACCGAAGAAAAGAAAAACCTCCCCCCCTGTGTTTCGAACCAGGTGGTTCGAAACTTTGAGCTGATGGGCCGGGTGAACCTGGACCAGCTGGAGATGATGAAGGAGTTCGGCGGCGTTGCTGAGGGTGAAGAGGAGAAAGAGGAGGAGGAGGAGGAGCAGCAGCAGCAGCAGCAGCAGGGGGTGGAGGAGACGATCGACATGGTGACGGACGGAGGAGCGCCGTTCGGGGAGGAGGAGGATGATGAAGGTGAAGATGAAGAAGCCATGGAAGCGGTCGAGGCCTCCGGGGTAGAAACGTATGATGGAGTGATGGCAGAAGAGGAGGAGGAGGAGAGAGAGGAGGAAGAGGTGGCAGCTAAGGAGGTGGAGACGCCTGTCACTCAAGGTGAATGGTCATCATTATTTTTTGGTTGAATGCTCATTTATTTTTGCCGCTAGTTTATTTAGCTTCACATTATATATTTTCTCTTCTCCCTGGAAGGCTATTTAACTTCCGAACTCACAGATGACCATACCTCGTCTGTCAACATAAGTATTATTAACATAAGTATTAGATTAACTACATTGCCTGCATGAGCGTTTCAACGACATAATCACTTTACGAAGGGTAAAATAAAATGACCATGAGTGCAAAAGGAACCGTGTTGAAATCGTTACGAAGGCTACAAGAGACAAGAAAAATCCATACATTCTTTAAGACACATAATGGATATATATAATAGACGGAAGAAAGATGGAAAATCAATATCTGCTCTTCTGTGTCCTTCCGGGTTTATTTTCTTCTGTTTTTTTTATAAACCACTATGCACAAGGCTGACTCACTTATCTGAACTCCGTTTCCCAGAAGACCTTGCGTCTCCCGGCAGCAGCAGCTGCAGCAGTGGTCTGAGCGGCCTGGAGAAGCGTCTGCCTTGTGAGTTCTGTGGACGCTGCTTCACCAACAGCCCAGAGTGGGAACGACATGTTCTCCGGCATGGCATGTTAGTACTCCCTATAACCTCTTTTAACCTCTGATCCCCTCTCAGCCAACAATATGTTCATATTAATAATACCATTTGGGTTGCCGTACTTAGGTTTTTTTTGTGATATAGTAATATATGCTTTTATCCAAAGCATCGTACAACACCGTGAGTGTGTTGTTAATTTATGTGTCTTGTTTATATGTATTTGTCTTTTTTAACTGTGACTTTTTTACTTAATACGTACGTGAGACTGTCACTAATCAATGTGGGGCTTTTTTTTCCCCCTGAAAAAAATGTAAAAATTTAGATTGATTTCGTGATTGATCGATCAGAACGCATGTACGAAAAACAAGATTGATCAGCATTATATTTACGCTTTGTCTCCCGTATAGGTCCTTAAATATAAATGTGACGGACCCCAGCGCTGCTCCCGAGCCCCTGGAGGCCCCGGAGGCCCCAGCTCCCCCCGCCGTGGTGTCTTCCATCGCGTTGGACCCGGCATTAGACCTGTCCTGCCACCACACGGAGGAGGAGGAGGAGGAGGAGGAGGAGCAGGAGGAGGAGCAGGACGGCCCCCCCACTGACTCCTTACAGACCCCTCCAGATCTGTACGTGGAAAACAAAGAATCGCTTTAAACCAAAAAAAAATACCTAAAAAAAGATCAGCAGTTTGGTAAAAAATAACAAAACGAAACAAAGGGTTCATGGCCTGATTGGAAACTATTCCAAAAAAAAACTTTAAAAAGGGGGTAGGATAGGGTCTGAGTTGGGTATTCGAGATCATAGCGTAAGTACGTAAAACAAAACAAAAGGAAATGTGAAACGGAAAGAAAAAAAAAACATTGAAGTGAATGTTTGAGCGTTCATGTTTTTTTGTTTTTTTTAAAATGTGTTACGTTTTAGAGCTATTAGGTTATGTCAGCATTCGACTCGTTCTTCAAAATGGCTGAACCCCTACTGTGTGGTCCCCTAGGACAGATCTATATATTAATATATTGGTAACCAATAGTGAACAGATCTCTAGACGTGCTTGTCGAAATCTACAATCGAAAGATTCCACCTAGATTCATCTATTATGGTCATTGTTGGTCGATTGTCGTACAAAACGGAACTAAATTTAAGCATTTATTGTTTAAGCACCTTTGGGTGGCCGTAACCCTGCAATCCTAAACCTCTACCTGAAAGAAAATGGTTCAGGTGTAAAAGCATTTAGCTCTCTTCCTGTCCACTGTGGAGCTGCCTTTCTTATTTAATAATTGAACTAAGAGTTTTGCATCTTAGCCTTGTTTTAACTATGTATACGTATTCCTTGCGGAATAGTTGCACCTTATAACTTCAATAGTTTTTTTTTTGTTCATTTATAGAAATACCTGCAATTTTCCCTGTTCCCCCTGGCTCCTCGAAGATTATAGCAAATTGCTATATTTATAGATTCCCTTATATTATACTACGTATACAAATTCTTCCCGAACATTTCCGCTCCTAAACTACATGTGTATGTGTCCAGTAATTTCACTGATGATGAAAATAGATTTGACATTTAAATTTTGCCGTTTTAATCCGTCTGCTTCGGCCATTTTGCACATTGTACTGTTGTACCAGTATGATTATGAGAATATGTGAAGCAGACTATAAAACAAGGAACTAAGTGTAAGGTCTACGGTCCTTTTCGTCATCACTGGAGATTACTGACAGAATTTGTTTTTTCCGTGTTTGTTTGTGATGAATGTGAGAAGTTTGGACTTTAATGTGAACATTTTGACGACCTTTATTTAATTTTAGGTGCATAAGTGAAGTTCCCTTACTTGAAATCCTATACTCTCTATACGTGTTTTAAGACAACTGTCAGAGCCTGCATCTGTGTGCTTATTTTTTAGACAAAGCTGTGTTGTTATCGACGAAAAAAAGAAAATGGCCGAGATTGTATTTGTTGGAAGTTGCTGCTTAAATACCCCAAAGCCTTATTAGAAATCAATAGCAATTTAAAAAAACCTCCAACAAGCGTCATTTCAAAAATACGAAATGACTTAGAGTATCTATTGAGCTTTCAAATTCGGAGAGGTTCCAATTTTGTTCCTGGTACCAAAATATTTATCGAACTGGCTGTTTGCTGTGATTGTCTTTCCTGATTGGTGGAAATAGGGCGTCTTGCTTGGGATCATAGAATTCTATGAGTGAAACCCAAGTGATCGACTTGTTTTCAGCGATGTATAGAAAACAGAACTACTTGTTACATGTTTTAAATGTGGTGTTTGAGGAAGGATACTTTGTTTTATTTTTGGTGTTGTTCACGTATGTGGACTGTGTTTGGTTGGTGGCTGGTTTGCTGCTTAAACCAGCCACCAACCACACGCACTCCACAACATACTAAAACAGAAAGGAAAACTAAAGATTATTAATAACCCTTTCAAGTGGCATTTTAATTCCCGCTCCAGTAAGACACTGTCTGGGTACAGTTAAAAATATTTCGTACTGTAACAGAAATTAGCAGAAACTGTAGTAGCGTGCAATCAATGTGGTTGTACAATAATTCAAGGCGAGCAATGCAAATTCCTAATGGTCCGTGGCCAGGGCTTTTAATTTGAAATCGTAATTAGTATTATTTTTCAAATTAAAAGTTTTTTTTTTTTTTTTTGTGTGTATCTAGTTTAGTTCCATCCATTGCTCAACTATTTACCAAGAGATGTACTTGTTGTAGAATGGGTTAACAGTTCAAACCTTTAGTTAATAGTCCCAGTGTGCCTCCCAGTTAATAGGTGAGAGGCAAACTGGTTTAAGAATGTAGCAGCCCTCATTGTCACTCTCCCAGCTCAGCTTAAAAACCAGTGACTTGGTGCTGAATCTCAAAGCCTCTTGTTGTTCATGGGGCTATCCTTTAGCTCTCCGAAGAACTGAAAAAACTGTCGGAAGAATCTGTTGAAAACAAGCGCAGCATTGGCAGCTTGTCTCCTAGCATGCAAACCCCCCCACACACACACACAGACACACACACACACTCAAAAGTTGGATCTATTTAGTGTCCATAGAAGCTATGTACTCCGAACTAGTCGCTGTCCTGTACTAATTTATCGTTGGGAAGAAGAAGAAAACATATTTATGACGCCCTCACTGTGTGGAATCAGACTGTATCGATGTTACCTCCCAGTTTCCTTCTATCTTAATCCCTGCTGACGACACACTGGATACTTGTAAATAAGTTTAGTTTGCTTCCGTTGCATTTCTCATTTTATGAGACTGTTTCCTTCATCGTTTGATTTTTAGAGTCTTCTCTTTCTTGCCTTCTGTCCGATTAAAAAAAAAAAACGTTTTCCTGATTACCTGATGTTGGGTTGTGATATTGCCTAGAATGATTGTTTACAAATGTGTTCCATTTATCTCTGGATATTCTGTAAATATTGTAATTCATTGTCTTTTTTTAACTTGATAATAAAGTTATAATAGTCAAATCTGTGTTTCCGTGTTCTGTGTTATATTTTCAGTTTACAGTATGAAATAGTGTATTTAAAGAGGGTTACAATAACAGATTGAGCAGGAATGGGAATAAACTGTTAATGTGCTCATTATTCCAATTAAAATTCAGAACATAGGGTTAAGCCCTGGACTTGTACATTTATTAGGTGAATGTTTCCGTTCACAGAATGCTTGGACTAACATTCTGGTTGAGACTGTTGAGACTTATTGATTATTTGACCATAGCAAGGATATTTGTATGATTTCATGACATCATATGATGCAATTGTCAAGTCTTTCAATCACAGAGGCCCCCAGTGTGTGTGTGTGTGTGCGTGCGTGCGTGTGTGTGCTTGCGCAATACATTGCACGTTTATCACCACAGTAGTAACCGTGTGCAGATTGCAGGATAGCATTGATCCCGGACTTAATCATTTTCTTTCTCTAGCTTTGTGGCTTCCAACTAACATCTTGTTTAATTATTATATCTCAAGTACTTGAATCTCAAACAAGCAAACAAACAAACAAACAAACAAACCAGCAGACTGTCCTCTGCTATGTATTTCACGGGTCTAACGTCATCTTTTAAAAAATATGTTTGAGTGGCCTGCGATCACGCAGTAAGCTTCTCGCTAATCACTTTAGAGTAGGCTAACGGAAAACCGACGACCCCTTGGGACGCAGGACGCGAGGAGGAGACTATAGAGAGACAGTGAAAGATGATAACACTGCTGGGATGCAGCTTATGGGACTACATTTTGTGAGATAGATGATAGAGAGCAGAAGCAGAAGGGAAAAATGACAACAATTTGTAAAATGCAGAAGGGATTGAGTCATTATCAACAAACCCAGCACATTTTTTTAAAAACATAATAGGCTTAGTCATGCTATTTTCATATTTAATAGACACACAAGGTCAGAACTTCAGAACATTAGAACACCGTTAGAGCCTAATGTTATTGTAACAGTTTCTAACGTTGGGATATCCATTAACTACTAACGCTATCACTATGTCCCATGCTAGACGAGGCTAGACTAGGCTAGAGGTCAAGGCATCTTGGGAAGCCATTGTGTTGGAGACACTGTCAGAGTCCACTGCCATTGGACTACTGGTTCCTGGCCATGTGGGGAGTTGGTCATGTTTGTTGTACATCATTTCTTAAATAATACCTTTCAGGTGCTATGAATACAACTATAATAAGAAAGCTGCTATTAACTCAAGCAGTTAAATATATGAACACTGAAGCGTCGGTTTTGTTTCGGGCTTTGGCAGAAGAAACATACACTGTACGTTGATTTAAGTGACAGAATCCTTATTATTGTTGTATGTATCTCCACAGTAATATAAGGCTAAATGTGATCCATGCACTAAACCTCAGGTTCCAACGTGAGCCATCGTGTTTGACTTGCATAAAAATCATTAAATTTCTAGGATGTAGGATGTGGTGATTTCTCAACCTATATTATCAGTCAAATATGTTTTCCAAGCAAGCTTGTTATGTTTTTAAGTAAACTTAGAAAATATATATAAACAGGGTGGTGTGGTAAGTTAGTTAAGTAAACACATAATAAAGAATACACACACACACACACACACACACACACACACACACACACACACACACACACACAGCTAAATGAACTCTTGCGTTGGGTTGCATCATGGCTTGTTGGAGGTGTATTGCACTCAGAAATAGGTTTACAGCTGTAAATCTTTTAAGCATTTGGATGAGTCAGCAAGCGGCCGATGACTTGTTGTTCCAACCAGGTAATACAGCAAATGGTGTCCTTAAAGGATCACTTCTGGATTTCTCAATTTTCCCATCATTTTGGATCTAACTGACTAATGCGGACAACAATTTTTGAAATTGGTCCAGTATTGAGCGAAGAACGCAGCCGCGAAACGTTTGCATTGTAATTGCAGGGTTTGCACCCGTCGATGTACTTCATCTAAAAGTGCTTGTTTTTGCCACTGACAGGCTCAGATTGACAGTGTTTGACAACATTATGGAAAGGATCCCTACAGAGAAATACTACTTTTTTCTTTACCTTTCGCTTGATCAGGTTCTGTTTGTTATTGTGTCTAACCAAGTCTCGCTCGAGGAGAAGTCGCTCTCTGAAATCTCGCAATATCTCACATTGTCTAAATCAGCTAAATATTCAGCCATGACTTTGAAAATCGTTTAGATAACACTAAGCTACGCTTTCTGTAGTCCAACACAACAAACCCTTGCCATCACTCCTCTCTCCAACTCTCACTCACGTTTCCACTGTTCTCTTCCTGCAACAAGTCAACTCTCTAGATTTCTCCTTGAGCAAGACTTGGTTTAGACACAATAACAAACAGACAGGATCAAGCGAAAGGTAAAGAAAAAATGTTGTAATTCTCTGTAAGGATCCTTTCCATAATGTTGTCGAACACTTATAACAATCTGAGCCTGTCAGTGGCAAAAACAAGCACTTTTAGAGGACGTACATTGACGGGGTGCAAAAGGTTACAATGCAGACATTTCGCTGTCCAGGATGAAAAGTTATCTGAAGTTATCTTTTAAGATGAATGGTTCATGAATGGTTTCAACTTTCATATACTTTTTTTGCACAGTGAAGGACATTCATTGTGTTCTTGTAAATTCATTTTCTGATTAATTATTCATTTTCTATTAAAAACCAAAACATTGGCCACCTTCGGTTAAACGTGAACAAATCATGAATGGTGAATGTTTGCCATATATAATATATAAATAACATAATATTATAGGCATCATTAAGTAGGGTGATTTACACAGAACCTGTCCGCTATCTCATATATCATTTACTTAAAAATGTCACCAGCTTTGTCATAAAAGATGTAACAGATTTCAAAGCATGACAAAATGTTGAATGTGTTGCACAACGTATACATGCACTTTGTATTGTTTCACTGTTGCTGGAAAGGAACTGTAATGCACTTTGCTATTTCATTTAGGTCATTAAGGAGCAGGTGGGGTTAGACAGTACAGAGACAGGTCATGAAGGAGCAGGTAGGGGTTAGACAGTACAGAGACAGGTCATGAAGGAGGAGGCAGGGGTTAGACAGTACAGAGACAGGTCATGAAGGAGCAGGTAGGGGTTAGACAGTACAGAGACAGGTCATGAAGGAGCAGGTAGGGGTTAGGGCGTCTTGCTCTAGGGTGTCTACAGTGGACACGTACCTGTTTGATTTTGTGTTTTTTTAATTTTGTTCTAAATAAGATTAACATTAATTTCCCCTTGAGAACAAATCAGGTGAACTTAAAAGTGATTGTGAAGGTCAGGGTAACATCAGGGTAAGTGAAGAACATCCCTGCTAATCCCTTCTGCTTTGACATTTGAATCCATCAGAGCTGACTCAATCTGCCAAAAAGGTAAACAACATGCAGACACACAAACAAACACATCTGTATGTCGGTATACTGAGAATACTGAGTCTGAAATATGAAATATCCTATATGCTATATACTATACTATACTATAATATACTATATATACTATACTACTATATATAAGAAATATAATTTTTTTTATTGATTTCATCATGTTCTTTCTGGTGTAAAATAACACACACACACACACACACACACACACACACACTATGCAGTAGTGGGTACAGAGAATCCTGTAAACATATAAATGTATTTCAAGTAAAAATGTATTTTTACTTGAAAAAAGATCACATCATTTCATCATATGGTGTATATGAGCACACATGATATTCTATGCAGTAATGCGTACTAAGGTAACTAAGGTACTAAGGCAGGTGGCTGGTTGAAACTGTGGGCCTGATTGGCCAATGCCCCACAGGTGTGCAGCCTCACCCAGCCCCACAGTCTAATCAGTCTGACTCGGGCCAGGTGAGGCTGCTTAAACCAGCCACCAACAACACACACTCTTAAGGCTGCTTTAACCATCCATAATATAATATTATATAATAATATGAATACACAGTACAAGAATGACAATAAAAATGGGGTACAAATAATGGGGTCTTGTATTTATTTTATTTGGTTTATTTATCAGGGTCAATGCTGAGGACACACATGACATATTTTACATATTTTACATGTGTATGCTTGTAGTTCACTAAAATAACATGGATGGAGACATTGGATGGAGACTGATCAGTGATTATCTTCTTTTAGAAATGTGTACCGTGTTGTAATCTGTAGCACCTCCTCCCTTTCCTCGGAGGACGACCCTACAGCAGGGAGGGATAAGATGTGACCGAGCATACGAACCAGTCACACACATTGTTTCATATTGAACACTAGACTCTGATCAGTCAGCCATACAAACCACAATTAATAATGAATAATCAAGCAGGGTTACTGTGCGGCTATAATGTGACATTATAAGAGCTGTTTAAATATGCATGGTTGCAATCTACAAGCACCACCACAATCATGAAAATAAGGCCATAATATAATATGTAATAATATGTAAATGAGATCGAAAGATATGGTATGGTATTATGAACAGAATTCATAATAATAAGTCATCATAATGTCTTCATCATAATGTCATCATGAGCTTAGAGCCAATAGGCCTAATCATAATTATGATTCCTTCAGATGTCAGATATATTTATTTTTTTATATTCTTTACTACCTTTCCTACTTTTGTTACTTTTTTTGTTTACTCTGTCTTTAATCATCCTAAATAAATGATCAATCATGTTCAAAATTACCATGTTGTTATACTGCACATTTGATAATAAAACAATTTGACGCTTTAAACGTAATTAAAGTGGTCACAAGCTGAGGCAAGGGCCCCATGCCTTATTATACGCCAATATATTGCATAGGTAATATCAACTAACAACACAGCTAACATCAGCTAACAACACAGCTAACATCAGCTAACAACACAGCTAACATCAGCGAACAACACAGCTAACAATACAGCTAACATCAGCAAACAACAAGGTAACCAAAGGATGCCTATAATGGTTGATATCGACTGCAGCTTGTATGCCGCGGCTGCCACTCTCTGATGTGTCACGGGTTTCGATCAAGAACAGCTGATTGGATCTTGCATGTAAAGGAAGTGATGTATTAGGCACAACAGGAAATCAATGTCCACAGGAGGTTACACAGCGAATGAACAAATGACATGACAGCACCTGTCTCAAAGGCTGGGGCAGCTGTGACACAGAAACTCTCACTATTGTCTCATGGTCTCACAGGGTTTGCTCATGGGCCCTCAGGCAGCGAGTGTGGGTGGGCTAGTTCCTGGTGTTCTGGTTTCCTTTCATCTCCAAAAGACACACAGGGGAGAATAATCCGAGATCAAACATTTCCATTTCTATATTCTAGCTTGTCTTTCTGATTCCTGCTGCTACTCCAGTAGGTTTCTACAAACTTGTATGCTTTGATTTTTCTCAGCCTCACTTCTAAGTCACTTTGGATAAAAGTGTCTGCTGAACACTACATTAACATTTAGTGTGAGTGTGTCTGTGATGCGCATCCCAATGAGTGTCTACTATTTAGTAATTTTGGAGAATTCAAACACCCTATCTGCTTACCATTGTTCTCGTAACCGGGTTTTCCTTCTGGGGGAAACCGGTTTACGAGACCTGGCTTCCGTGTTTACATGCAGTTAGGAAACCTGGTTATGGCCGTAACCTGGTTACAAGCAGCTTTCCTGTGTGCATGTAAATGTACTGACTATATTGCCCTGAGTGTCTGGTGCCTTAATGTCTGTAGTGTACTGGGGTAATGGGGTACTGGGATCCAGCTTCCTACAACATGACCTGGTAAAACAATGTCCTGTTCAACGTCACGAGGGCCTTACACACCGAGGGTGGAACTGCTTCTTTAACTCTCTCTCTCACACACACATGCATGCACACACACAATCACACACACACACACACACTCATGCACACACACATACACACACACATACACACACTCACACATACTCATGCACACACACACACACACACACACACACACACACACACACACACACACACACACACACTCATGCACACACACACTCATGCACACTCACACACTCATGCACACACACATACACACGCACACACACGCACGCATTCACACACTCATGTGCACATACACCAAAACTACGTGGTGGTGGTGGTATTAATCATCTTCTTTGATTAAATGTCTTTTAATGTCACTTTAACTCATTTTTAAACCACGACCGTTCCGTAGCGCTCTTGATATTAGTGACTTGTTCTGAAGCTTCACCCTCCATTGAGCAGAGAGTCACTCATATTAATGAGTCGGCAAAGGGCAGCCATTTCTCTTTCTTTTACTCAGAACCTTGGCTCAGATGAATGGCCTGGCGCTGGATAATAACTTCTGTCTCACATGACAAGGTCCTCCAAACAGAGGAACAGATCTTCTTTTCATGGCTGGCACAATAGAATTAGAATTCCTCTATTGTCATTGCACAGGGTACAGTGAAATTGAGTGGCAAACGGAGCATCCACACATATTAAACAGCAATTAAAAATAGAACAAACAGAAAAGAAAGTTAAAACTAGATTAATTTAAGGTGCGAAATGTATAGAATATAGCCACCAATAGCCATGTCATATGCTAATTTATTCCTGGGGAAAAACAAATAAACATACACAAACATCTGGAAGATGTGCTTCATAGCTCAGAGAGCCCTTAGATGACAAAACATAAATTAATACTATCTATGTATTATCAATGAATTAGTTATTCTCTATAATATGAATATATATATATATATAAGAATTAATTTATTGTGTTAACATGCAGGATCAAAGACATGTTAATAAATGATGAACGGTATCTGAAAAATCTGCATCAGCAGTGATCACAGAAGTTGAGAGACGATAGAACTACGTTCACAACTCCCTCGTGAAGAGCAGCATTGTTCAGATGAAAGTAAGTTTGAATGCAGAAGAAAAACGTTTTGATTGTGAGATGGACACCTTCAATGATAGTGAATAATTACGACACACATGACACTATTATTGCCCTTTGGAATGGTTTACCCAAAGTAGAATCCAAATGTAAAGACAGAAAATCCTGTTTATCAATCTCACAAGATTAATGATTGATGAACTAATCAATGATTGACTTTGAAATGTGACTTTCTGTTTCTCATTTTATGTACTGATGAGTGTGTACACATATCCTGTTCTTTCTGTCCTGTCGATAAAGTCACGTTCACAACTCACTAGTGGCTACTACTATAAATTGGCAACATAGATCTCTACAAAAATTGATAGTGCTCAAACTCAAAAGTGATGGATGAAAACACTGTCAAAACGTGAGTGAAGTAACTTAACAAACTAAACAGAAGTCAAGCTAAATTAATTTGAATACAGTTTGCTAGTCAGAATATCTCAAAATGTAGACCTTGGGAAGTCCTGACGATACGAACCACAAGAGGGTGCAGTGAGTAGGAATAGAAAAACATTAATTATAATTAAAATATGTATCATTCTTCTGTGCTCCAGTTTTCAATTTGTCCATTTTCTTCAGGTCAATTAAGATACAATACAATACAATATTCCTACAATATTTGGATACAAATATTGACCGGGTCGACTATTCAATAAATGTATTTTAGAATTTGGAATGGTTTACCCAAAGTACAATCCAAATGTAAACAGAAAATCCTGTTTATCAATCTCACAAGATTAATGATTGATTAACTCATCAATGATTGACTTTGATATTTGCGTACAACTATTGCCCGGTCGACTAGTCAATAAATGTATTTTAGCCAACTTTACTTTACTTTACCCAACAGCTTCTTTTTCTTTTTTCATAGGCCTATTGTGTTGCCATGGAAAACTACAATGAACAATATACAAAACATGTTTTTATTAATTTGAGAGATAAACAATTATTTTAACAATTACTCTACACCTCATGGTCTAGGCTACTAAAAATAGCACAACTTGTTGGACTGTGTGAACTCCCGTTGTGCGCTCGTGGAAGAAGAAAAAAAGAATCAAAGTAAGTAATTTGCTTAAAAGCCATTTTTATTTGCCAACACATGATTCATGATCGATCAATAATTGGAAAAAAATCCAAACTCAGCCTTGTGCGGGTGCGCAAATGGGTTCTGCGCGTCGACGCGCTCCGTCTAGGTGGCGCGGTGCTCAGTGTTGGGACCAGAAGGAGAGAGCGCGCAGCCAAGACGCGCCGAGGGAGACGAGAAGCGATGCCATCACTGGTTGACATCTCAACGTCACTGTAACGGAAACACTGGGACCCGTCGTACCGCTGGACTCGAGAGGCAGGGCAGGGGTTTTGCGCACAATGGAAAGTTTAACAAAATGTACTTTTATTGAAATTCTTCAATGAAATGACTGAGATGAATTCCTGAAGTAACTCTAAAGACGAGATGGATATAGATTTTTTGACGTCGTGTAAAGAGTGTGCGGCAGTAAGTCCTTGAAGTTATCTTAACGAGTGCAATCCCATTTGCCCGTATTTGTTTTTAAATAGGCTGGATTTTATTCTTTAGATTTTAATCAATTGTTGATTCCAAAATTGTACTTAGGTTCCGAAATCGTCGCAGACACCAAACATGGATCCTTTATTCGACCACACGGAGCTGCCGCTGCTGAATAACAACGGAACCAACGGCTCGGACACCAACGGAACCGCGTACGGGAACCAGTTTGTTCAACCAGTGTGGAGGATTGTCCTCTGGGGCATCGCTTACAGCTGCATAGTCATAGTGTCCGTGGTCGGCAACATCATAGTCATTTGGATTATTATGGCGCACAAACGCATGAGAACAGTCACTAACTATTTCCTGCTGAATTTGGCGTTTGCCGAGGCGTCCATGTCTGCTTTCAACACGGTTATCAACTTTACCTACGCGGTGCACAACGACTGGTACTACGGACTGGTCTACTGCCGCTTCCACAACTTCTTCCCCGTCGCAGCGGTGTTCGCCAGTATCTACTCCATGACTGCGATCGCGCTGGACAGGCAAGTGGCCTATAGATCAAAAACGATATGAATTAGAATACATTTCAATTAACATTACTGTATTTGTACCTACATATTTTTGTAATTATTATTTTTCTATCTTTTATTTTGAGCAGAGCAATTGTGACAGAAATAATTCCCGGGATAAATGAAGAAAGTATTCTTATCACCTGTCACTGTGTAACCCAACAAGAGAGGTTCTGAGGATACACTAACACTATATAGAGTGGGATTACAAACCGCCCACGGTCAGCCGATACATTATTCATATCAAAATTATTAGCTATACGTTCTCTTCTATGAATATGGAACAGGTCACAGCACTTTACTATTACTATTGATATGATGCTGCTATGGTGGTGTTTTTTTATGTGAGAGAGAGTCTGTCTGTGTGTGTGTGTGTGTGTGTGTGTGTGTGTGTGTGTGTGTATGTGTGTGAGTGTATGTGTGTGTGTGTGTGTGTGTGTGTGTGTGTGTGTGTGTGTGTGTGTGAGTGTGAGAGAGAGAGAGAGAGAGAGAGAGAGTGTGTGTGTGTATGTGAGAGAGTGTGTGTGTGTGTGTGTGAGAGAGTGTGTGTGTGTGTGTGAGCGTGCGTGTGTGTGTGTGTGTGTGTGTGCGTGAGTGGGGGTGGGTGTGTGGGGGGGTGTTGGTGTGTGTGTGTGTGAGAGAGAGAGTGTGAGTGTGTGTGTGTGTGTGTGTGTGTGTGTGTGAGTGTGTGTGTGTGTGTGTGTGTGTGTGTGTGTGAGAGAG
>OMNO01045976.1:6213-18136 GCA_900303215.1 Trachyrincus scabrus
TATATTATGATTATATATTCCACTATACATATATCTTATTATTATATATTCCACTATACATATGTACCTACTCTGTTGATACTGAATATATCTTATGATTATATATTCCACTATACATATGTACATACTGTTCATACTGCATATATCTTATTATTATATATTCCACTATACATATGTACATACTGTTCATACTGCATATATCTTATTATTATTATATATTCCACTATACATAGATCTTATGATTATATATTCCACTATACATACATACGTACATACTCTGCACTTCACTGCATTTTTGCACTTCTGGTTAGACGCTAACTGCATTTCGTTGTCTCTGTACTTGTACTTTGTGCAATGACAATACAGTTTAATCTAATCTAATCTAATCTAATCTGAACATAACATGGACTGTAATTAAATTAGACTTTCTGCATAATTGTCATGACTTTACTGTAGAATTTTGTATTATGACTCTTATGAATATTACATTTTTATTATTACTTGTGTCACTGCAATTTTCCATAATTGCTATGGCCCTCCCCCCTTATTTTCAAAACGTCTAAAAAACCTGACAATTGTGTATGACAAACAATGTAACCAAGTATCAGAATCACAAGATATTTTACTGTAGCAATTGTTTTGTATTAGCCTCTGAGCATGTCAGACTGTATGGCCTCATTGTGTCACTGCAATACATAATTCCTACAGTAAGATCTCTTGTAATTCTGGATTCTGATACTTAGTTACATTGTTTGTTGTACACAATTGTCAGATTTTTTAGACATAGAGACAAGTGGGGAGGAACAGCAATTAGGGAAACATTGCAATGACAAAATGAGACTACAATCTAACATGCCATGTTCAGAGGCTAATCAAAAACAATTGTTGCAGTAAAATCTCTTGTAATTCTGTATTCTAGTAGTCAGTTACATTGTTTGTCATACCAAAGTGTCAGATTTTTGAGACGTTTTGAAAATAAGGGGGGTGCGCCATGGCAATTATGGAAAGACTGCAGTAACACAATGACATCACAGTCTGCATACCATGTTCAGAAGTTAATACAACAAACGTAATATTCCTAATAAAAGTCATAATAAAAAAGTAAAGTCATGACAATTATGCAGTAAGTGCAATCACTTTTCGCCTTTCTCAGTTAATTACAGTCCATCTTGTCATGATGTGTTTCTGGTCGCCTCATATAGTATCTTTTCTAAATGTTTTACTTTGAAAAATGTAACGTTTTTCTGAATATAGAGTACTCGTTATTGCGGCCATTTAAGGTGGACTGGACAATTCGAATAAGGAGCTGGCGAATAAGTAGTCAACATCAACCTTGACATAATAACTAACATGCTCCTATGCTACATTGCGATGTAGGCCTACAAGCCCTACACAAGACAAGTAAATACACCATCGGAACCATTTATAGCATATTTGAAATAACGTCATACATACTGATAGGACACTATTGAGGCATATGCTGTGCAGTCTCTACCTGATCGAAGAAAGCTAGAGTTCTTCGGTATCAGCATGACATTCCCAAAAACACGGCCATATATTAATATCAGTGTTGTGGCAAATATAATCAATACCATGAAGAAATGGTCAAAGCAGTATAAAACCTTGTACACGAGATTGTACTGCGAGCTAGCATGGTGTCCCTGGTGAACGTCGCCTGACGTAACGTTTGTTATGCAATTTTGAAGTGCTCTGGGCACTTTCTTTACTGTATTTCTTCTACTCATACATGTATTTGATTATATGTATGGCAACAAAAATATTCACATATATTTATTAAGTAAAATTTGATGACAGCGGAAAATGTGGAAACATCATATCTAAATTCAAAATATAGCCGATCTAGGGTTGCCAGATCTGTTTTTTTATCCACGAAATTAGCTACTTCCTTTTCAGCTCTTACAATCTCGAATAAGTATAGTGGAAATGTATAGTCATTGGTATGATTCAATATTCAGAAATCCCTGCACACGTTATTACAAAAACCAACGATGTATGTCAATTATTTACAGGTTTCACGAATAGTGATAGCTATGCATGAAGCTTCCAAACAAATGTGGCAACCATGAGTTTATTGGGACTTGAAGCGGGAAACGGAAGTTTTCATTTTGTAAATAGTCACAACAAGAGTGAGTTTACAACCGTCGAACCGGCTAATACACAACAAGTATTTCTAACGTCGGTTGTTATTAACATGGCAATTGCTTTTTCTTTCCAGTAATTTGAAATTGGAGCTGGCTCCAAACATGTTTTCATTGGACTACATATTCACATGGTTCACCGTTGTTGAGTTAGTAAATACCAACTACAAACACCGGCGCCATTGAGCCCAGTGTGTAAAGTAGAGTCGCGAGCCGACAACGTTAAGGAACTGTGACACGTGTCAACGGTTCACTTTTCATTACTTGACGTGTCGAGGTAACGACGACGGCAATGTTCATCCAGATGACGATCACATCCACGTTAAAAGGTCAGTCCCCGCCGTTTCAATCGCCATTTAAATCAATCCATATAATACATTGTATTACATGGATTCATTTTCATATACAGGCTGATATTTTATTTCCGTGTCACTTTTCACCATGTACCATGTATTGTTGTGTTTCAGAAAAGGGATGGTGACAGGTTAGCACTGAACCATGCCAGGCCAGAAGCAGGTTCGTCCCAAACCGCTGGCTGGGAAAGTATTTTATCTGGACCTACCATCAAATAGGAAAGCAGAGGCACTGGAGAGGGACATTGAACTACTAGGAGGGGTAAGGTACCGTTGCACCTACTAGCTCAACTAACAACTGTCAAACTCGTCCTGTGTTGGATCAATCGGTGCACAACACTTCACAGATTCATTGCCTTCAACTTGACATTGTCATTGTCAAATTATATATATATATATAACATACATCCAACAAACACCAAGAACTACTAAGTGTGCTTTAAAAGATGATTAACAATAACAATAGATATGAAGCACAGTTTATTTGTAAACATGTTCTTTGTATTGATTGATGATACAACATCTCAATATTACATGTTTCCTTCTGTAGGGAGTTGTTTATCCTAAACAAATTCAATTGTTTACTTCTGCTGCTTTGTTGTTGTACTGATGCTGGATGAGGCCAAAGGGGCATTTATCAGTGAATAATAATGATCGCTTGTTCAATTACTTGCATTAATTGCTAATCAGGTCTGTTACATAATTTACTGAATGTAATATAGGTATTGCAGGTAATATTTGTAAATGTTGTAAAAAAATAAATAAAAAAACCCTGAAATGTTGTCATTTAACTCAGACGGTTGAGAAGTTCTTCAGTAAGGAGATAAGGTACCTGGTATCCAACAAGAGGGAAGCAAAGTATGTGGAGTGCCTTAGACGTGAGATGGCCGCCCCCAGTCCAGACTCTGGGCAGAGTTCACCTTTCCCCTGCCAGTCTGTCCACCAGCCTGCTGGCAGCCACAAAGACTGTCTCAAAAGTGGATCTCAGGGTCAAGCAGATTCGGTGAGTTTGCATCGTTTTGGTCAACCCAGATGTGCTTTTTTGACATACATTGCAAGCGTTTGACTCAGGGTTGGTTCCCGCTCTCAGCTTGCTGTTTAATGCTTTAATAGATATGGTATTGTTGTTGCAGGTGGTTACAAGTCGGGGGAAATCTCTGGTGGAGAGAGTGGTTAAAGAGCAGGTTTGTTATTGTCATTCATTAATGTCTTCTGATGCACCCAGCCTTACGTTTAGCAGCAGGCAGCCATAGTGTATACTATAGGATCAATTAGGGCTGCAGGCTTCCATGTGATGCAGTAATGTCGCCGATATATTATTGCAACACCAAAACTGAAAATGACGAGTGGTGTGTGTTTGTTTTCCCCTTTAAAGCTAATTATAGGATGTTTTTACTATTGCAACTGTGAGACTTCAGTCTACATACAAAATCATATTGAGTATGTTACAAAATTGGAGGGCAGTATGGAAGTTTAAAGAATAATGAGTTGTAATCCTGTATTGCTGCTATATTCAACAGTAGTCTATGTTCTATCAGTTGCCTGCAAAGCTCACTCAAAAAGAACCATTCATTCTAACTCGTATGTGCAGTGAAAATCAGGTGTCTGAGATTATGCACAACAATAGAAATGTAAATAGGAATTTGGTTGACTCACAAATAATTACTTGTTGTACAGGAGAGGATACAACTGGATAAGACCCTATCAAATGCTCTGGAGTGGGGCGTGAAGATCCTTTACATTGATGGTATGCTGCATTGGAAAAGTTATATTTATACATAATTCTAGTATACAGGCTCAAAACTGTTCATTTATTTGAACAATGTGACATGTATGTATTGATGATTTATGTTTGGATTTTCCTTGATCTGATTTCAGATGTAATCACATATGTTGAAAAGAGGAAGAAACAGATTGTCCCTAACCAACCTGTTACTAGTGCTCCTGTCAAAAAAAGGGTACGTCGTTGACCGTTAGCAAAAACGTTGTAGCAAGCAATGCAGCACTGTATTTATTTAATGTTCTGAACATTTGTCTGAATGTGTCTAATTTGTTTTGTAGACTAAACCTGAATCCAAACCTAGACCAGGCTTTCCAAAATCCCAAGGTGAATTCTTTAGTTACATTTACTGTGCTGTCTTCTCTTTCTGTATTCTGAATGTGTTCCTACACAGTCTGTGACTGTGGAAAACGTGTATTACTTTAATTTATAATGTTTGAACTTCATTTCCAGCCGTACGGATCAGGACACCCTTCATAAAGGTTGAAGACTCAAGCAGGTGAGAGAATGGGTTCAAATGAACGAATTGTAAACCAATCCAAGTCAACCATCGGCTTGTGTGTCGAGGCTTAAATATGTTTTATTTTTCCCCCCTGCAGACACTATCGGCCAATCTATGCTGCCATGTCTAAAATGCCTGAGATCAACATGGCGACTGTTCCTCCTTGCACTCCATTCTGCTTGGACGAAAAGGATCAGAAGAGAAATGGACACAGGTACGCCTAGTCTGTCTAAATTTAAATCACTTAATCACTAGGGCTACTAAAATAGTCAATGGGTATGGCAATTACTGTGCTCATTTCCTATAACCACATCTGAACATTTTATCAACTTTTTTCAATGACGTTTATGCAAACTGTTGTTGTTGTTGTTGTGTACTAATGTGTGGTTTCCTTGGTGCAGCGAGGAGAAGGGGCACAGTAGGGCCAAGATGAACCGAGACAAGAAGCAGGTGGGCTTCTGCGAGTGCTGCATGCTCCAGTATGACAACCTGGTCAAGGTCAGTGAACACATCTTCCGTGTTCAGATACGTAGTGCCATTGTGTCTGTTGTGTTGTATCTAGCAATCTGCATTCAGCTGAAGCTGAAACTATTGTGAAATGTCCTGCAGAAATCGTCTGTAGGAAAAACATCTTTTTACATTGTTTGTGAAATTAAATTAAATTGTGCAAACAAGGATTTTCTTAAATATTCATTTTATGACCATTCATGGTTCTGTTTTTATAATGTTTATGTTTAAAATGTTTTTAATGCATAACTTGTATTTTTCCATTGTGAGAATGAGATGCAATACAGTGTAATACAATTCCCTGTACTGATTTCTGATTGCTTGTCTTTAGCATATCCAGAGTGAGAGTCACCGGGCCTTTTCCAAGGGCAATGAGTACCTGGTGCTGGACAGATTAGTCTCAACCATGCAATGTGACTTTGCTCTTTTCAAAAATAAAACCAAGAGGTAACTAAATTCCATTGACATCTTCTCCACACATTTTTATACTTCCACGCCCCCTCCGAAAAACCTACATGTATCCGAGCGTGTCCTGCATTCATCTTTGGTTTGCGTTCTTCTGTCTTCAGACCAAAGTGCAGCGCATCCTCAACCCTGGCAGTTCCAGGACCATATGGGGCAGAGCTTCACAAGCTCCGAGTCGCTCCTGTAACCGAGAACAGACGGAAGCCCTGCAGCATGTCAACAGTCGCTGGTGGCAGAGGGTCGCCTAATGGACTCGCCGTGGAACCCATTCCTGGTTCTGTAAAGATGAGCGGCGCTAAAAGCTATTTGAGGAACCTTGTTCAATCTTCCGCCCAGCCTCTATCCAATCACACATCTCATACTCGTAGGACAGACTCTGTTAGTGACCAGACTGCTCACGCTGGGGTGTCGGTCCAGACGCCTACACTTCAGTTAGAACTGGCTCCCTCTAGAGGCAACTCATCCGCTCTGGACTCTGCCAGACTCTCTAGGCTCAGTCGGACCAGGACCAGGGCAATGCCACAGTATCACAAAGAAGACTCTCAAAGTGGATGTTCGTCAAGGACGCCGCATTCTCTCCAGAATGAGGTGGATGAGAGCATCCGGGATTCTCCATCGGAGAACGGACCAGTATCTCAAGAGCAAAAGACTCGTATCCCAGAATGCCAGGGGGTCAACCTGCATGAACAGAGGCCCTCTCCAGTCAGGACAATACAGAGGAAGGTCAAAGTTCAAAAACGGAAAAGGCGGAAAGTGGACATGGGGTCGGCAGGTCATAACCAGGTCAGGTCAGCAGGTGACGTAACAGATGATGGCTTACTTTGTCTCTGGCAGCTTTTTCACTCCAGCGACCACGTGGACCTAGAGTTTCTAGGTTTTGATGATGGAGGACGTGGAGTGTTTATACCATAGAGTTCAAATTGAAATGTAGCTACGGTGTAATTATACATTTTTGGAAATACTCTAAGTCAACTGTAATACAAAATAAATGTGGCAAATCTCAATGAAGTGTGTCAACTGTGACTCGCTGCCATTGCAAAGACATTACATAGTTGACCTTCTAAAGGGAAAGATTTAAGCAAAACATGACATTGGTCGGAAGGCAAGGCATGCGATAATTCATTTTAATGTGAAATCAATGTGGCATGAGTGTGATTTTTAATATAGGCTGAACCCAAGTGCAATTCTTCATTCAACTCATCAACCTCCTTGTCTTGTACTGTTTTATGTATCCAAATAAACTATTGAATGCAAAGAAGATAAATGCTTGTCTTACAACTAAATATATTAATATGATATTCACAATCTAGATGTCCTTATAAAACTTAAAACATTTATTGTGTTTTAGATATTGTTAAGGAGTAAAATGACATATTTCCTCCTGCGTTGATTTCACAGGCAAATGGCTTAAATAGGAAATGAGCACGGTGTTATAACTTCCTGTTCTTTCCACAAAACCCCATTACGTTTACATGATGGCCATTATATTTTTGGGGCGCTTTAATAACAATGGGGAAAGCATGCCAAAACAATGAATTGCTATGTTTACACGTTTTTTTAATATGTCTCCTGAATCCGCTTGATGCGTTTTTTTCTTTCTTCTGGAGAGTACTGCCTGAGCAGTGTATTGCAGCTTACTTAAGGTAATATAGGCTGGTTCGATTTCAATATAGCACATGATTTGCGACATCCCGATTATAGACTGACGTCCTGCAGAGGGCTGGTGGATATTCACGTGTTTGGATATCCCCCAACCCCCGCCCTCCTCTCTCTCTCTCTCTCTCTCTCTCTCTCTCTCTGTCTCCCTCTCTCCTCCTTTCTTTCTCCGCTGTGTGTTCCGTGGGGGCTCAGCCATCCTCAGATGCGCTCGCCTTTTCACTGGGAGAATCACAGAAGCCCGATGGCCACCCGCGCCAGAGAGACTGCGCTAACCAGACACTCCAGCGCGCATCCGCGTCCCAGCCTCGGCTCCGACCGTCCGTAGCAAAGGCAGAAAACCGCAAGTCTTATTTTTTTGGAGTGCTATTTAGGTTTTAATTTTTTCCCTCTCGTCGTTTCAACAAGAGGAGAAAGGGTGGTGGTGGTGGTGGTGATGATGATGTACTCGACATGGTGGATTTCTCTTTTGTGCATCTATGGATTGATGGATGTCATTCACACGGGCAATGTTGACTCCCGGAATGGTAGGCTAATGAGTTATTTACGATGCTTTATTGTAGGACGCAGACAAACAGGCCGTGATGCTAAAATAGGAAAAGGCAAGCGTGCAGAATATCAATCTGCCTCTGTTATCAGTAGACGACGTCGTTCAACCATTCTTAAACATATGCATGCAGTCCATCTTTAACGTTATGAAAGGCATTCTGCCGGTTAACCTTAAGAATAAAACACATAAACAAACCCGTCATGATTATGAATCATTTTTAACAACAACATCATCAACAACAACAACAACAACGAGGCTCTCCGCGGTGGAATTACATCGGATCCGAGTGTCAAGATTGTCGGTATTTCCCCTCTCTCGTCGTATAGGAAACGCCTTGTCGAGCGCGAAGAGCCTTCGCGATGCCAGCAGGCTGGCGGGGAAGGAGGACACGGTGCCCCTCCGCCTGGTGTACAGCAGACACAACCGCAGCCAGATCACGCACGACGAGCTCAACACACGGATAAAGGCGAGCGGCCCCAGCTCCGCGCAGGTATGTACCCTGTATGTGTCCGACTGTTTTCATTGTGGCGGTGTGACGGAAGCAAAGCAACGCAGCGGGAGGCCTCCCGATTCAGCCGTTACCATGGGAGACGTCTGGATTGAAAAGAAAAAAAAAAAATCTTGTTTATGTTTTTCTGTTTTTTTCTGTTTGTTTATTTACCCGCCCCCCCCCTTCTCTACATCCTCTCTATTCGTGCATGTTCCGTCGCATGCGTGTAGTTATTTTGGATATTAGACTAGTTGGAGCCCATCTAAACAGACCGGTGGAGATGGAGATGGGCCACACCACCACAGGATGCTTTCATAAACAATGAGAAGGCCGCGGAGACAGGAACCTGTGCCAAAAATAATAGTGTTATATATATATATATTCAATAATGGTGATAAATCGGCCTATAGCCTACTGGTTAACATTTCTCTTTAAAATAATGTTTGTCTCTTGAGAAACATGTTAGGTCTAACCATTCCGACCCACTTGTTTATATTACCTGTTAATTTCTTATCTCCTGGAAGACGTCCACATCGGTTATGCATGGTGATTCTAGAAGTATACTGTGGTATATGGGTAACCTGTCAGGCATGATCATGCAAGGAAACCCCTTTCCATCTTATGACAAGCCCACCTGTACAGGGACAGTTGGAACCATTTTGTGGATTAATGAGCCGGACCCAAGGCTTTCATTTCAAATCATTTAAGAAGTATACAGCTATTAAGAAAACTAGAAAGTAAGATTTAGATGTTCACAAAGCATCTTTATTATTATTATTATTATTCCAATAAAAAATGATTAATATCTAAGAGGCATAGCCTATGTCACGCATGCTCATATCAATCATGAAACGTTAATAAAATCCTTTTATTAAAAACTGCGAAATCAAAAGTCATTCGGCAAATCATAGGCCCTTGAAGGTACAAATATTTGCAGCCTACTTGAACGAGAGACCACTTCTGAATGAAGGCTGGCTATTCCATATAGTCATATACTGTATCTCACAAATAAATTGTGTGAAACAGAACATGAGGCCAAATTAAAATAGCAGTTAGCTCAGCTGGTGCATGCAACCTTGCACATTTGGACACTTTTCAGAACTGCACTTTTACGTTTTGACTTAAGTATTTTTTTTAGCCTTTTACTTCGCTACATTTGCCATTTATACCTTCATTGCAGCTAGTCTGTTATCTACTATGCATTTTGCCCACATTGACCGGAATGAGCTGTCATGTGTGCGCACGGTTTATGTAACTCACATCCAGTACTGCACAGACACTATGCCACTGGTGGCCCGTGTTGGTAAGCAGCCTGCATTGCACTTTCACAAGTTGGCAGAAATACTTTCACTTCCATTAAAGATGTATTAAAAGCGTATTTAGTCTGTGAAGAACAAATGTAGGCTGCAAACTGTATAAACGTCTTGAGGCAACCGTTGATGCAGTAAAGGGAAGCTGCCGATACAACATACGCTAATTCACTAACTGTTTCAGTCAATAAAAAATGTAAAATAATTCCAGCCATTCTAACAGCTTTTAATATTGCATTCCTTTGTCGTTCCCCTACTGTCGGTAAACGGTAAACATTGGCAACGTTCGTAGCAAATGGTAAAGTAAACACAGCAGTAAACACCTTGAAGTCAAGTGTAAGGGTTTGCATTTGCAGTGAGATAAAGATTCAGCTGTTCCCAAAGGTAAGGTCTTTGCATTGTCTGCAGCCAGCAGAATCGAATCATTAACCGTGAATTTGTCCCCAGTAATAAGCAGAATAAGTAGCTGCTTATGTATAATTTTCACTAAATATGTTCTATGCCATGTCAGGGTCGGAATATTCAACTCCTATTAACTGTGCCTTCGGTTATACTTTTATGTTGTATGCTATTTTTTGGCCAACTACCCAAAACAAATCGAATCAAATAGTCCTGAAACGTGTGACACGCAGCGTGCATATTTATAGTCTTTTGTTGTATTACCTATTTTCACGCTTAGACACAAATGACAATCTGCAGCGAATGAGCAGGCAGGAGTTCTACGAGATGAGTCAGTTAGGGCAGTGGCTTGCTTGTTTTCCCACCGAACAAAGTCTTTTATGTCTGGACTTGACTCTGCCTGCCTGTCCTCCTGCAATGAAAAGTAAGCACATACAACTTTATAATTTCATGGAGTAGATGTTGAGTCAGCCTTTTACATATTGGATAATCAATGAAACAGAAGTCAGCAATCTTCTGATAGTATTGGCCAAGCTGGGCCAAACTGGGAAATGGGCTCTCCCACTATACATGCACACACGCACACGCACCACGCACACACACACACACACACACACACACACACAGCAAATCCTGTGCTGTAATTTAAGATCAGTCTTGAGTGAAGATTGGGGCACCCCCCTTTTTCAAACAGGAGTGAACACCCAGTGATTTGTCTTGCAGTGTTTGCACCATGATGAGGCTGGCCCCTGGGCCGGCCCTGGGGGAGGGTTTGGGTCTGGGTTCAGCTAAGCTCTGGGACTCCTTGAGACATCCTCCGGCATCATCGCAGGGAGTTCACATTGCCCCTGGGCAGTGTAATAAAGCCCAGACCATATGTGCCCATGTGTCGTTGGGTATAAATTAGACCTCCCCCACCCCAATCAATCACACAGTGTGCATCCAATCAGGAAATAACATGTGTGTGCGTGTGTGTGTGTGTGTGTGTGACGTGGCCAATTAGAATCCTTTGTGTGTCTTCCAACGGGAGATTGTTGACCACTTCATTTAGAAGCTCATTGTTTCTTAATATCAGTCGGTGACCTGCAGACCTTCACCTGACAGCTGCTCTGGGTTTATAAACGCTGTGCAGGCATCTGCCTATAGGATGAGAACCAATCGAGGAACAGGAAGAAAAAACACAGTTTGAAACACCCTGGGTGTGTGTTTTCGCACCACATCGATCCAAACAAGTGTTGTTCTGATCCTGTGTCCTCTTTGCCATCCGTAGGTGAACCATGTGGCCCAAGCCAGCTTCCAGGTCGACGCCTTCGGGAGGAAGTTCATCCTGGATGTGGAACTCAACCAGTGAGTACTGTCTGTCTGTCTGGTTGGCTGTCTGTCTATATGTCTGTTTAACTGTCTGGCAGGCTGTCTCGCTGTTCTCTGAGTTTCCATTTTTCTTTATTAATATATCAATACATTCCATTCTTAATGTCACACTTTGCACATTATGCAATGACATGTTTCTAAAGAGTACTGACGAAATGTTATAAGGTGCTGACCTATGTTCCATATCCTCCCTCTTTGCCCTATTAGTAGCCTTTTGGTGGTCTGGACTTAATATTATGTCTTCTTGTTGTGTGTGTGTGTGTGTGTGTGTGTGTGTGTTCTTCCTCCCGATTCAACCCACTTCTTTGTCCTCAAAAGGATTTGCAATGACAGTGCTAACGTGGAGATCAGTACGTATGTTCTGCACAAGATGCACAGACA
>OMNO01046176.1:2374-16790 GCA_900303215.1 Trachyrincus scabrus
CACACACTCACACACACATACACACACACACCCACACATATGCATGCACGCACATGCACACACACACACACACACGCACACGCACGCACGCACACACACACACACACACACACACACACACACACACACACACACACACACACACACACACACACACACACACACACATACACACACACACACACACACACACACACACACACACAAGCACCTGGCAGTTGTGATGTCGATATCCTTAATGGTTAACCATTGACCTCTAAGCTTGCAAGGTGGGTCAGGCTCTTTAAACGTATATTATAGGCCTAGTGTGATGAGGGGTCAACGCCAAAATTCCTCACTGTATGACCTGTAAGATGCTAAGTCGATACATTGTGTAGAAAACAGCTGGTTCTGCAGGACTGGTCAACATAGAACAACGGGGTTACAGTGCTGGCAGGCGCCGCTAGCCTATGCTACCTGCGCTGTACGTCACAGAGTTGAAGAGAAAATAAACCTCTGATGCATGTTGAGAGTGCCATGTTATGTTGAGAGATTAAGAAGGGGGGGCAAACAGCAAACATTTGATTTATATGCGTACCTGTATACTTTGAAACTATCAGAACGGAACAAAAAGAAAAATGTTGTGTACATATGTAAGAATATAGAAAAGGGGAAATCATGTTTGATGACCATTTTAACTAAAGTGTAGTGCTTCTCTCAAATGCTCATGCCTTTTTCTTTTTTTTTATGAATCCATTCAAGCATTGAGCAGAGGTTCCTGTATAAAGGAGACAGAGGGTCTTTCATTTTTTTATTTGGCCCGGAGTCAGCCTGTTTCCATATGACATAGCAACTTTTGATGTCCTTTTTCCATGGGACGTCACGGAGTTCTTCGTGAAAAGGAAAGCATGATACAGATAAAATAATGGAAATAAATGATTTGCTTTCAGAGTGACCTTTACTGACACATGGTGTTTTACGTGAGGGACAAAAATCATGAGGTTATGAAGTTAGAAACATTGTTATCCTGAAACCTGTTCATATTTTCTTTGATTTTGTACCGGGGGACGTGCGAGTGGTTCTGTCCTAGGTTCATGTTAGAGCTCCATAGTTATCCAGATGAAAACAGAACTGAATGGACTCATCTTTCTGTCGTTTAGGTAACCATGACTCCTCTCCTTGTTCTGTGCGTCTGCCTGCCCTACATCATGGCGGCAACAACGCTAGAAGACCATGACGGTGAGTGTACAGACTTGACAGAGAGACTTGTTTATGAAAATAAACATTAAGAAAGGGTCATTAACATTACATGTGTTTCATCCTTATTTCAATGACTACTCGTAGTAAAGGAGTAAAGGAAACAAAAGGACAATTTAATGAGACAGATAAGGCGATGTTGCACATGGTATGAGCATTAATGGTGTCCTGGACCATATGAATAATAATTTACACTAGTAGAGCAAGGCATTAACACTGCCAGGGTTAGGGGTTCGATTCCCACTGGTAGAGCAAGGCATAAACACTGACAGGGTTAGGAGTTCGATTCCCACTCGGGCCACCCAAGTTTAGAATGTTTCCACTCATGGCATTGCTATTGTGGATAAAAACACACTATTTGATTACTAGATTTGTACTCAATGAGGTGCATTATAGAAACGTATATACCTTGCTTAACACAAATAAATGACAAACTAAGCTAACCACTCAATCCTGTGTGTCTGGGGAGCCCAGGCCTGGACGGCACGCTGAGTGTTAGCATCCCGGTGGAGACAGCTCTGCGGCCGCTGCTGGGCGGCAAGGTGGTGGTCCCGTGCTACTTCCAGGACCACGGCGCCAAGGAGCCTGGAGAGGACGCCACGGCGGCGCCGCTCGCCCACCGCATCAAGTGGACCTACATCGTCCAGAATAAGATCACCACCATACTGGTGGCGTCCGGGGGCAAGGTGGTGGTGGAGACGGAGTACCTGGACCGCGTGACCATGGTCAACTATCCGCTGGTGGCGACCGACGCCACCATCGAGGTGACGGAGCTCCGGGCCCGGGACTCGGGCACCTACCGCTGTGAGGTGATGCACGGCCTGGAGGACAACTACGACTGGATCAACATCCAGGTGCAAGGTGCGCTTCGGCTACTTATTCTGTTCTCATATTCCCCTCAGCTAGTGCACGTTACGCATGGCATTGCCACTACTCATGTTGTGTGTACAGTTTTTTTACTCTTGTTTTAATTTCTACCACTCTCCTGTACTTTCTGCTGTCACACCCTAACTTTACCATCTAGCATTTTATCAGCCAAAACATTGAGTCAGACAACAAAAAGTCACAAGCACTGAAGGTCAATTCATAAGCATGTAAGCGCCACATGTAGGCTCAACATAATTATATACAGATGTTCGCATATACCGAACATTTTATACTGAGATTTTATATCAAACGCGCCAAAAAAATCGATAACACGCCGACCAAACCCATAAGAGGTAAGGTGCAACCGCCGCAGCTGGCCAACGTGGGACACTTACTTCAACTTTTGACCTCTGTATCGCTCCTCAGGCATCGTGTTCCACTACCGCGCCATCACCACGCGCTACACCCTGACGTTTGAGAAGGCCAAGTCTGCGTGTGTACAGAACAGCGCCTCCATCGCCACCCCAGCCCAGCTGCAGGCGGCGTATGACGATGGCTACCACCAGTGTGATGCTGGGTGGCTGTCGGACCAGACCGTTCGGTAAGACACAGCGAGAGACTCACGTCGTCGTCGACTCAGAGGCGTCATCGTAGGACAAGCACAGGTGTCGCTCATAACCCTAATTATGGGTCTGCTACTGTTATACTACTGTTATACTAGTGTCTACTAGTCTACTACCCGTGTCCTGGCACATAAAAGGAGCAGACCCATTAATTAGTGTTATGACACCTGTGTTTGTCCTATGATGATGCCTCTATTAAAAGGGTCTATTGGCAAGTATAACGTAATTATCGCGATTGACTCGAACCCAAAAATAAGGACTCGAGCACAAAGACACTCGAATACACTCAAACTGACTTTTACTCGGGGTCAAAAAGGCAGCATACAAACTGGAGAAAAAAAAAGACTGAAAGCTAGAACACTCAAGATAAGTACACAAGTATACAAAACAGAACAGAGCGGGGTTCATCTACCCTCATATAATTCAATGTTTGTCTTTAACAACATTTTAGCAGCCATGAAGCCTACTTTGCATATTTACATAATATAAGTTCCACTGAGCAAAGTCTTTCAGCGCTGCCAGGTAAAAGGAAATATTGTTATTGTTTGCCAGGGAGAGAAAAATATCTTCTCAGGGTTCTCACAATGATTCTACTTCCAAAAAAAAGAGGAAAGGGGGGAGGAAAGGGGGCCTGATTTGCTTTTAAATAAACAATACTGTGCTGTCCTCAAGATACCCCATTCATGAGCCAAGGGACGGTTGCTACGGAGACAAGGAGGACTTCCCTGGCGTGAGAACGTATGGCGTGAGAGAAGTCAATGAGACGTACGACGTGTACTGTTTCGCAGAAAAGATGTCAGGTACTCTCTACACTGGTGCACAATGAACATGGTTGTCAACTGTTTCTAATGTGTATTATGCTTTACCAGATATATGGATTGGCCCCATAACAACGATACAGATAAATAATTAAATGTTGTTAAAAGAGCAGTATCATTGTAACATGTTACATTTACCTCCTACTGCTTTTTGTCCCCGGTCAAGCCAGCTTGGTAGACATGACATTGTAAATGGGCTAAAGCCATATTTACCTCCAGTCTGGCCATTACCTGAGAGAAAAGTATCAAACATCTGCAAAATCGTAGAATATATTTGTTTTATATTCAGTCAGCCTAAAGGGTTCTTTGGATGCCCAAATAAATGGCTAGCTCTCTTATTGAAACCTTCATAGACCTATGAAGAAGCCTGTTCAATGGAGCCACTGCTGTATTAACATTACTGACTCCTGTCTTCAACAAGGGAGGGTGTTCTACTCCTTCTCCATGGAGAAGTTCACCTTCTACGAGGCGGGGGACCAGTGCGGCAAGCTGGGCGCCCGTCTGGCCAACACGGGGGAACTCTACTTGGCCTGGAAGGACGGCATGGACGTGTGCAGCGCCGGCTGGCTCGGGGACCAGAGCGTCCGCTACCCCATCAACCTCGCCAGGCCCCAGTGTGGCGGAGGCCTGCTGGGAGTTCGGACCGTCTACCTGCACCCAAACCAGACGGGATACCCTTACCCGGATTCCCGCTACGATGCCATCTGCTACCAATGTAGGTGCTAGTCTCACTAGAACAACACCCCAACAACGTTTGTCATTTCACATTTTACTTACTTAAATGTAGAATTAGAGTCACACCGATCATAATAAACAGGATCATGTAGAGAAAGGTCTATCTGAATTGAAACATAACGATATTGAATTACTTGTGCAACAGTGTGAAGAGTGAAGAGTTACACTCGCCATTAGAATGTCGTGGAAACTCATGCGTCTTAATTACGCAGCCGTAATGTACATATAACATGACACAAACACACACTGTATAAAAGAATAGCGTAACAAGTCTCTGGTTATGTTTGGTGAACAGCTGAAGGCAGTGAGGCAACCAAGCCAGCGGTGCTGACCACTCCATTCCCTGACATCCTCCCCATGACCCCCGGGCCGGTGGAGCTCCCCGGCCGCACCACCCCATCCCAGGAGGCCCACGGCGAGGTGGTGACCCTCTCCCCCTTGCCCATCCCACCCAGCGAGACCGTTACCGTAGCAACGGGAACGACTGGCCATGGAGTGCACCTGACTGACGAGGATGCTGCTATGGGTCCTCAAGGTGCTCAAGACATTTTGTTGTTGTTTTTTCGTCTTTGCCCTGAAAGAGCTGACACTATGACTAATTATAACCAAATTATTTATGAAGATTCAAAAGGCATGTTATGAAATATATTGAACACAAAATAATTCGGGGGGGGGGGGGGGGGGGGGGGGGGGCAGCATAGTCTAGTGGCTACGTTAGTTATAAACAGACAATGGGAGTGGCGTGATTGGATATAATGCACATAAAATGTTACCAATTAAAAAGTTCTGAAAGAACAGACATTATTATCCGTGCTTAGATGTTTTTTTTGCCGGCCTTTTTTCCCGGCCAGCAAAACTGTCCCGGATCAAATATAATAGAAGCCCACAGGCTGTTCTACGCATTCATGTTTTAAGTTAAATTACAACCTGTTCATATATTGGTCATTTAAAGCGATGTATGTTAAATCCTACATGTAGTCCCTTTAAGACATATATTTAAAAAAATAGCTTTGGATAAAAATGTCTGCTTGATAACTACACAGTAGTAGTAGTGGTAGTAGTAGTAGTAGTAGTAGTAGTAGGCCTATATACAAAATAGACTTCATTTGTTGAGGTGGTATTGTGGACCTCTGACCTCCATAGGCGTTGTGTTCCACTACCGGGCGATCACGGGGCGCTACACCCTGACCTTCCCGGAAGCCCGGCTGGCGTGTGAGAGCATCGGTGCGACGGTAGCCAGCCCTCGGCAGCTCTATGCTGCCTACCAGAAGGGCCTGCACCACTGTGATGCCGGCTGGCTGCGGGACCAGACCGTCAGGTGAGGAACAGGACAGAAGAACTGCATCAATGCCATACATCTGACTCTGTATAATACATACACACATGAAACACAGCTGCATACGATAAGATAAGATAATACCATTGGATAATACTTTCAGATTGGGGCATGAGGCTGGGCGACAGTTAAATGTCTTTTAAAAATATCAAGATTTGCAGAGGAAGAGAGTAGGGCATGGCCAAGAGATAACACTATAGTATAATTTGTTAATAAATGTACAGATTTAAAATTCTAAGATCCCTGACTGTCCTGCTAATCTATACCAGTCTACACAACGGTCACTACCCTTTACCCTTTACCTTTTGTAATATCCCACCCAAACTCCCTATACTGCCCTATAAGAATCATGGATACCCATGGTTTCACTGAAGATGCTTGGTAGAGACACTGCCTGTGTGCATGTGTGTGCCAACTGTCTTCCCATGCTCATTAAACCAAATACTTTACTGTCTAGAGTGTCTTAAAAGAACTTTGTTTTCCATCACTGACACTGTTCTTTGTTTGACCTGTGGCCCAGGTACCCAATAGTGTCTCCCAGAGGTAACTGCGCAGGTAACCTGGAACACCTGCCAGGGGTGAGGTCGTACGGCCTGAGGGCCGCCAGCGAACGCTACGATGTCTACTGCTACGTGGACCACCTCCCAGGTGAGACAGGACACAGCGATGGGACATGAACACCATGACACAAGTTCCCATCTGAATTAAGACTGAGAAAAGACAAGATGAATGTCAATGAACCAATTTACAAATTATTTTCCATCCATGGTTCCTCAATGCTAGCTAGCTAGGTATATAAGGTCTGCAGTCAGAGTTCCTTTCAACCTTCAGAAACCACTTTGCTTTTCTGGGAACAGCTTAACAACTGACTTGGGTATTTTGTTTTGTTGTTTAAGCACTATCGTATCATATATAACAAAACCTGACACTGGAGAACTTGACTAATAAGAAACTAAAATGCAGCTGCTCTAATACTGATTGTATCCTTTGATTGTTCTCAGCCTCACGTTAAAAGGCCCCCATGTTACCACCAGGTGTGACGTTGACTAGCCATTACAAGCCATGTCAAAATCTACCCTCTAGTGACATCACAAGTGGGAGTGTCCACCCAGATGTTTGATGGATAGATCAGCCTACCAGCCTATCCAGTGAATTGTACCAACTGGTAGGCTGACCTATCCATCATTGCATGGCTTGTAATGGCTAATCAACATCACAACTGGTGGTAGAATAGGGCCCTTTAAAGTTGCTTTGAATAAAAGCAACTGCTAAACGACCAAATGAAAGTGTAGATGTAGATGTGTTTTCTAAACCACCACATATATACACACCACATCTTCCAGGCAAGGTCTTCTACACCAGCGACTATGACAGCTTCTCCTACGAGGAGGCAGTGCAGCACTGTGAGAAACTCAACACCACACTGGCTACGACGGGTCAGCTGTACAGCGCTTGGAACCAAGGGCTGGACAAGTGCCGCCCGGGCTGGCTGCTGGACCGCAGCGTCCGCTACCCCATCACCAGCCCCAGGGCCCACTGTGGGGGAGGCCAGGCTGGGGTGCACATCATCCACGCTTTCCCCAACCAGACAGGCTTCCCCGACCAGCACTCACGCTACGACGCCTACTGTTTCAGAGGTAGTTCAACATCAAAACTATATTGCCTAGAGTGAAGTGTTGGATACAGACACAATCTTCTTAATTATTATATTTAATTTAGAGGTTATGTTATATATAGGTATTGTATGTGTTCTTCCCCTAAGCATTTTGTTGTGTTTTGCTAAACAAGTGTTTATAATGTATAATTTCTTGAGTGAAATGTGATATGCAAAGGTTTTTCCTGAGGGAATATTGAATCACATCTGATTTTTAATTACATTTAAATTCCATTGAATAAAAGAAATCCAACCCTTTAACCATACATATATTCTACAGATGTTCACTATTTCACTGTGTTATTAAAAAACGTGCTTGTTATTTTCAGCTGAAATTCCAGTAGTTCAGATTGAAAATGAAACCAGTGTGGATAAGACTTTTGAAGAGCTGGTGGAAGAGCTAATCAACATAACAATCATCACAGCAGACAAAGTTGCTCCAACTGGTAAAAACAAATATGTTATAATATATCTACTTCTTAAAAAGCCATTTTGTCTGCCACAAAATATCTCATAACAAAATGTTAATTTGCATTTGTTATCATTATATATGATGGTATTATTTGACAGTGAAATTAAATTCTAATCCCATCCGCAAACTACACATTAAATGTCTCCCATGTGGTTTTGTGATTTTCAGCTGAAGTTTTGGTTCATGTCGAAAATGAGACCAGTGTGAATACAACCTTTGTGGTGGAGGAAGTCATGAACAAGACGGCCATTACAACTGACCAAATTGCTCCTACAGGTAGGATACTTTAACATGCTTTTAATAGCTTCTGATTTCTTATTGCATGACAGTGTAGGCCAACACTCAAATTAAACGGGTGGATCTTCAACAGCACTTATTCACACCTATCCTCATTCTTAAGTCTGTATTTGCATACTACTTCTACAGTGGTACCCATTATACCCGTAGTGCCCGTGGATGTCTCTGGCTCTGGATCAGCTGAGCAGCACTCTGCCAGTGGTAGCGGCAGTGGGGATCAGACAGGGGTGTCCGGTGTCTCCAGTGCCAGTGGTGAGGGCTCCGGATCGGGCTTCCAGATCACCTTCAGCGGCAGTGGACACATTGTCTCTGGAGAAGGGTCTACATCTGGCCAACCCCAGGAGGCAGCTGAGGGAAGCGGAGCCATCACCTATCCTGGCAGTGGACTGGAGTCTGGGTCTGGTGCATCTGGACTGGGGACTGGGTCTGGTGCATCTGGACTGGAGTCTGGGTCTGGTGCATCTGGACTGGAGTCTGGGTCTGGTGCATCTGGACTGGAGTCTGGGTCTGGTGCATCTGGACTGGAGACTGGGTCTGGTGCATCTGGACTGGAGACTGGGTCTGGTGCATCTGGACTGGAGTCTGGGTCTGGTACATCTGGACTGGAGACTGGGTCTGGTGCATCCGGGTCTGGGTCAGGAGAGGGGCCAGATGGACAACAGGGATCTGGGTTCATTGGCTTCTCTTCAGGATCTGGTTCTGCAAGTTCTGCAAGTGGAAGTGGGGACTTCAGTGGTAGCGGTGGTGAGTCCTTCATCATTATGGTGGATGGAAAGTTGGTGGATCTCTCAAAAAAGCATCAGAAACACACAGAGCAGCAGTTTGGCAGAGGGGCCATTGATTACATTTCTGGATCTGGGGCTATGTCCGGGTCAGGATCAATGTCCGGGTCAGGAATTATGTCTGGATCAGGATCCTCGTCAGGGTCAGGCATGATGTCTGGCTCGGGAGACATGTCGGGATCTTTGGGGTCTACATCGGGATCAGGGACCAGTGGTTTGGTCTCCGGCTCAGTCTCTGGTTCAGGACTTCCAGACGTATCGTTTGTCCAACAAGGCCTCGTTGACCTCACAGAACAGCCCTCTGGAGAGCAGGAGCTCTCTGGCTCTCCGCCCAGCGGTCTCCCCTCCGGCGGTTTCCCCTCCGGTGGGTTTTCCTCCAGTTCATCAGGCAGCGGCCTTGGCTCTGGGACACCGTCCGGGGAGGGATCCCTTGCCGAGGGCGGCATAATCCTCCTGATCGAAGATGAGATGATGGAGATCACTGTGCAACCGCCGCTGCAGCGCCAACCCGAGCAGGGCCGCGGGGTGGTGGAGATTAGCGGACAAGGAAGCGGACAGGTGAGTGGAGGCGGGTCTGGCAGCGAGTCTGGCAGCCACCTGCATTTCTCCGCCAGTGGACTCCCTCACCAGGAGACCACGACCCAGGGCTTCTCCGTAGAGCTGGCCCCCGGATCGACACTCAACTACTCAGAGAACCCAGAGTCTAGCCTGGATCACTCGGGGCGTAGCCAGGAGCTAGAGGTGGAGAAGGAGGTTTATGCGACGTACACGGCACCGTCCGTCATACTAGCGACCCCTGGTGTTGTGGAGCCACCTGCTGTCGTTGATGGTAAGCACCTGTCAAAGATTAGGATTTAAGACCTAGCTCACAATAATAGATCTTCTCCTTGCCCAGATCCTATATGTACTACAAGAGGAGATTTTTGCTTTGGCAAAATGTTTTAGATCGAGCTTGGGGAGAAGAAAAAGTGTATTACATGTGTATTATGTGATTATGTAATTATCTCTAACCGATCTATATCATTATGAATGTACTTTTGTACTCTATCATGTGTATGTTTGTAACAGTGTCTTATAAGCCCATATGGGCTGGGCACCTATAAGGGTGCAGGAAAATAAAAAAATAAAATAAATGAACTATGTACATGCAGTGTATTTTTCGGTTAATATTATTTCGTGTGGGTTTACAGCGTTGCTGGGCTGTGCGGAGGGCTGGCTGGAGTTCATGGGCAGCTGCTATCTGCACTTTGATGAGAGACATACCTGGTCTGAGGCTGAGCTGCAGTGTCAGGAGCTCAACGCCCACCTGGTCAGCATCACCTCAGCGCAGGAGCAACAGTTTGTCAACTGTAAGTAGTCTGAAGCGTGCTCCATGTGCCGTTAATATCAGATCACAAACATTTTTTTGATATTATGGGCCATTTCGGCATGTAATGGAAACGCGTATCTGTACCGCTTCAACTTGAATATATCACTTGTGACACTACCATATGGAGAATTAATGTTTGAAATGTATCTGTCGTGATGTTGGCACGCTAGCCAACGCCCAGGACTACCAGTGGATTGGACTGAATGACAGAGATGTACAGAATGAGTTCCGCTGGACAGACGGCAGCCCTCTGGTAATTTTAGTTTGGTGGATTGAACAATTGCTTTTGTGAATGAAGAAATACAGAATACATGAGCAGGAAATGGGTCAGGTACAATGTGTAATCCATTGAGTACACATTGTACCTGACAGTACTAACGCTTCTTTACCTGGGTATTGTCCAGCATGTGTTGTACCCTGCCACACAACATTGACAGCTATTACTGCAGGGGCATGTTGTTGGTCTTTCTAACGTCACCATTCTGCTCTGTCTGTCAGGCTTTCGAGAACTGGAGGCCCAACCAGCCAGACAGCTACTTCAACTCAAAGGAGGATTGCGTGGTCATGATCTGGCACGAGGCTGGGAAGTGGAATGACGTTCCCTGCAATTACCACCTGCCCTTCACCTGCAAGAGTGGACCCAGTGAGTCCAACCTACTGTCCTCCTCAAGCACGTCCTGTATAGTATAAGGTCGTTGTCCTTTGACTGTCCCGTTCAACTGCTCATGTCTGTTATGTCTGCCCGTCAGTCACATGTCAAGCGCCCCCCAAGGTGGAGCACGCCAGGCCGCTAGGCAGCGACAGCAGAGACCGCTACCCAGTGGACTCCATAGTCCGCTACCAGTGTGAGGCGGGCTACACACAGCGCCACCTGCCTGTTATACGCTGTATGGCAGATGGCCAGTGGGAAGAGCCACACGTGGAGTGTATAGAATGTGAGTCTCAAGAGGTCTAAAAGATTACACAACACATCCATCACAAAGCCAAGAGAAATGCCTCTAATTTAATTTGATGTATTCTTCTTTAAACCACCGCTTCCATGGAACTCAAATTACTTAGGCTAATATTTGAAATAATAAATACAATTAAAATCGTTAGTTGTAACGTTTGGACACTCACTTTACAGTGCAACATGTTATATTAGTGTTACAGAAATCCTGGCATATACTGTTAGCATACCATGAACAATGCTTACTTAAATGCTTATGATCTTGTTATGTCTGTGTCTCTTTCTCTTAGCCGCCAGCAACAGGCTACACAAAAGGTCTGTCAGAAGCCGGACAAAAAAAAGTCAACAGTCATAGAGAGAAATGCTCTAGAGCAGCGCCCAAAAGGACATACAACCAAGAGCCACAGAAGGACCCCTCTTGACACCAGTGCAATTCTTGACTGAAAGAAAGCCCATCTCATTCCCTTTGTGTACATACAACACACAGACAGCACATTTAGAATATGGTAGTCCCAACTGACTGGCGTTTTGGATCTTTCAATGTCACTCTGTCCATTTTCATAGTGAATTTATGTGTTTTTAACTTTATTTATAGTTTATTTATAGTTGTCTATACCATGTTCTTTTATTTGGAAGTATTGTGTTAAAAAAAGAGATCTTATATTTTCGGCAGTGAGAAAATAAGAAACCGTATTTAATCATTTTAAATCAATGACATCATTGGGAAATCATTTTTGAAAGTTCCAGAGTGACATTGAAAACCCAAAACAACAAAAGCAACAATTGAAATAATAAAAGTATGACAGGACATTTCAACTAGTGGACAAGGAACACATTGTTCCTTGCTTTTTGAATAGTTGTGTTATTGTGTTACTTTTGTTTTAACCATGTCACATTCGTTTTGTTTTTAGTTTCTTAGTATTTTAGGTTTGGTTACATTTTCTACATCTGTGTTTATAGTAGTAGAAACAGCACCCTTAAATCTGATTTAAACTGGAAAAAAAATATGTTTGCACCAACACACAATATTGAATCATTTGAGATTAAGTTAATGTTTAAAAAAAAATGGTTGCAAAAGGACCTGGGTTACTATTGTTAGCACTCATGCACTTTTGGGAGTTTTCAGTCACTTCTTTTGTGCTAAGCATAAAAACATTCAGCGCACCTTACTCATCCCAGGTCTGCTTCTATTGTGTACAAAAAAGCATACTGTTGCTGCACAAATGTAACACATAACACATAATTGACATGCTTTGCAACCAATGGTGTTCTCCTGGGGACTGCATCATCCCGCCCTGTTGGAACACCCACAAACACACATGAAAAAGGCACAGCTTGATTTCAGGCGTTTTTTCAACGATCATACTAGTCTTTATTTCTAGCACTTCTATATTACCTGTTAATCCTTTTATAGTGCAACTCACACAAAACAGCAGGATCTGTGTTAACTGAGCTGATTATACTAAATACCAAATAACTGATGGTTGAATAGTTGAGAGATTGATGGATTAATTGGTGCTTGGTTCCTAAACTTCATTCCTAAATTTTACATTCAGAAGATATCAAAACAATAGATTAGAGAAGATATGCTTAACAGAATTGCACACAAAGATTCCATTTTTTACCTAATAGGATTTTGTGTAAAACCTGAGATATAAAACCATTTGAGGAGAGGTGAAACCTGAGATGTAAAAAAAACCTGAGATATAAAACCATTTGAGGAGACATAAAAAACAACAAAAGCTGTGAAAGCAAGACATGCAGGCTAATGAGAGACCTGACTAGATATACTGACCATGACCTTTTTAGGGTCAAGAAGACCCATTATCCAGAGACCAGCGTTCACACTCAACACCTAGTATTTAGTATTTTAGCAACTTGCTTTCCAGTCATCTGCGTCTCTGAGAGTTTGAAAGTAAGCAAACAAGAGTGGGAGAATGACAGGGGTGGCATCTGTGTGTCAATGGTGACAAAGTGTTGATATGATAAGAAACATCAACATGACAGATCTGTGATCAGTCATGACTACTTCTCTGCAGTGTGATAAACACATGCACCCGCATGGCTGGTAATACACTGTTGTGATCCAAATGCCTGATGTGAACCAATGCCAAATAAAGGGCTTATCTGTGAAGGTGTTAACTGAGAGTAAGTGATGAGTCCTTATTGCAATACTGTCAAGAAGATCTTAATATTGATATATGACCACTAGAATTTAAGAATTGGTGTGTGTGTGTGTGTGTGTGTGACAGAAGACTAATTTGTTTATTTTCTCTATCGGAAAACAATATCCCTTCTTTGAGTTCTCTTTTTGGTGAAGTTCATCCCTGTTCTTAGGCTACTTGTTAATCATTCATACCTGCAAATATTGAAAACGTTTTTTGTGAATTGACTATGACTACTTATGAACATCTGATCGAATGTGTGTATACCTATTGTGACGGCTAATCAAAACAAATTGAATGGCCACCGATTGGACACAACCACCAAGCAGTAAAAGATGAGTGAAGTAGGTCTACCTTGCTTAGGTGTGCAGTCAGGGTTCCAGTAGCTAGCTCTATATAGAACTGACTGAGTATTTTGAAATGATATAAGCCAATAACGTAATAAAAGGGTAAGCTTGAAACTGGTTCAAAATATAGAGTAAAAGTTGGTAATTAAAAACAAGGCGGTTGAGAAATTGATGGCTGTTTGCGTCCACAAAAACTTTTTGATTGACAAGCGGCAATTTGACACTCACTGAGGAGCCATCTTTAAAAGGTCCAGAATGCCTAGCAGTCCTTCAAAATAAATGTTAAAAAATAACAAAAATTGACCGTTACCCATAATAACAAATAACCATTTCAAATAACTTGCTATGGCTCCTATACATGTTTTTTTTAACGTTCTCTGGAAACCAAGGCAAACAGTGACAGTGGATGCCTTCATCTGAACATGGCAGCACAAACAGATACCCTCTGTCAGTGTGTGTATGTCCGTTTAGACAGTGTGTGTGTGTGTGTGTGTGTGTGTGTGTGTGTGTGTCTGTCTGTGTGTATGTGTATGTGTATGTGTATGTGTATGTGTGCACATGCACGTGTGTGTGTGTGTGTGTGTGTCTGTCTGTGTGTATGTGTATGTGTATGTGTATGTGTGCACATGCACGTGTGTGTGTGTGTGTGTGTGTGTGTGTGTGTGTGTGCGTGTATATGTGTGCATCTACATGACAAAGTTTGTCACATAGACGCACATACACAGCTGATATGTGTGTGTGTGTGTGAAAATGTATGCCCATATGT
>OMNO01046248.1:4296-22580 GCA_900303215.1 Trachyrincus scabrus
GTCATGTGGTCGTCAGGCATGGCTGGTCTAGCCGAGCTGTCGGGTTCCCTACTCGGTTGACGAGTTTCACCACATTGAGGATATCCGTTACAGTGTGGTGCGTGTGTGTGTGTTTATCTGAACGTTGTGCACAAATAACTCTCAAGGGAAACATCCCCAGTGCCAGACTGTTGCAACTGCTTGTTGATTACAGTGATGGCATTAAAGATGTAATGTCTCAATCTTGTGCAATTTTTGAAAACGGGCTGGAACTCAGTGTACAGGTAAAGTTTTATACATCAACCCTGAACCAATCACGTGAGCATGATTGAAATAACTAAAGGGTCATAGGTCACAGGAACATACCACACAATTTAGTCACCAGGGTGTGTTGTATGAGCATAACTCAGCATAACAACACACACACTTGTTTTTTCACATTTTACAAGTCATAACGTGTATTTATGACTGGGAACGGGAAGCCAATTATTAGTAGCATTCATTATGTTGCAATGCAAAGGCAACATACGTATGTCTTGTTGTTGTTGTTTTTACAAAACTTTTAAAGGAAAATTCAAATTTGTACAATCTGACAAATAAATAACAATAGCGGGTGAAGCTTTAATAAAAATAAGATATTCACAATATTCAAAGAAAGTCAAGTAATCAATATATTGCAAACACCTGTATAAAAGACCCTATAGAACAATGCCCCAAGATCTCTTTTACCAAGACCATCAGTGATGGTGATAAAGATCTGAACAAATAATGGTACAGTAGAATGCCATATAAGGACATTCTACTGTACCATTGTACTATATATATTGAGGACTGTATATTGAGGACTATATTACGTCCTGTTAATGTGTACCCTAAACACATGTAACACAAGTCAATGAACCAACAGCATGTTCTGAAAGGCTGATCATGACTGTATTAGGCTACAACAATTAATCAATGAACTTCTTTCCACAGCACAAGAACGGTCCCCATTGTTATTGGCAATGGCATTATATTTTACAACCTACAGCTTGTAAAAACAACTTTTTACTTGACTTTGATAATCCTCTTAAATTAATGCAAAGCTTTCACCATGTTAAAATAACTCCTCTTAACTCCCTCGCAATGGTTACTGAAGTAGACAGGTGCACTGATAACTGCACAACATTTCAAAATTCAACACTTACATCGACACACACATTACATTATCTGAAGATGGAAACACACTTACTTCTCAGTGCACTGCTGGCTAGGCAGGATAGCATCAGGGAGTGTGACTTTGTTCCTGTCCAGTGGGTTCTGGCCCGGCCTGGTGTGATTGACGGCCCGGTTGGCGAATAGGATGTCATACTCCACACAGTTGAAGAGAAACGTTGTGAACGTGACAACAAACAGGAACTGACTGTGAGGAGATTGAGCAAATTTAAAATATGTATGGGGATTAGTTCTTCCAACTCTTAAGAGGTCACACTTGATTTAATTTACTCAAAATTTTGACGTTTCAAGGGTAGTTGACATATTAGTGACAGTTGACATCAAACCTTTCTTAATAAACAGATAGGATTTCTTGTTGTTTCTTTAACACACTGCTTGTGACTGTGTGTGAAAAATATGCATTTTAACGAGTTAAGATAATAAGAACATTATTGTAATACAACTAGGAATACACAGTTTTCATTGATAGTGTAGATTATATGACCTATTGCTCAAAAAATACAAATGGAAGACACTGACTATGTGGGCCTTGGTATGGGCAATTTGGCTGGTGATAATGTTGCACAAAAGAGACGATACATTTGATTAATATAGACATTATAATTTAGATGCATCATATATTGTCCTGAAGACGTGCTGAACAACGTGGTACATAAGCCAGTATACTACTAAGAAGTAATTGTGTTACTTGAAATTACTATTCAGTTTGATCTTAATAAGTTCAGTTGAAGTTCAAATATTGTTTATACGTACATCAGTTCGAAGAACTCCGACAACATCATACATGCAAAGCCATTTTTCTGATGGAAATGATAGATGTGGACAGTCAATTAAGGAATATAGAAATAAACACCACCTGCAAAATAGGGCATACAGTGCCACTAATCCAAATTACACGACAGTACATTTCATCTGAATTATTATTTTCCAACAGAGAAACATTACAAATAAGATGCTCTTAATGATGTTGACTGTCATGTCAACATCATTAGGATACTGATAGTGACAAGTCAGGAAAACCAAAAATGGCCCATTTGAGAGCAACATCTGGTCGTAAACAGCAAGTAGCCTACTTATTATTACTAAGTACTAATACCACTACTAACCCAAACCCTCAAAAGCAAAGGATATTCTTGTGAAGAAGTTATCCAGGTTCTTGATGTGGTGCCATGAGTCTGTAAGATAAACATTGCATGTGTATTATAACACTGTATCACTAGCTACAAATCTGAAAGCAGGGATTTTAAAGTGTATCATAAGGAGTTACAATACAAGCTCTACAGTATAAATCTCGACATGAGATGTGTACTTTGAAGAGAGTCGTGTACCCTTCAGGCCTTCTGGCACATGCACCAACAGATCCTCTTCCCCTGGTGGCGAATCCTCCTCAAAGTCCTCAATCCTCTGATACTCCTGGTAAGCTTCAAAGTTGGCCATTGCACTCACTTCACATTCTTCAATCGCTCCCCCGGCAGCGAGTTAGTATTCAATCGTTTAGTGGGGTTTTTTTGTACAGCGAACTGTATTTCTACTGTATTTTCTTAAAACGCAGTGACGGTGTACCGTTGCATAGTGTGCGATGGTGAAACAAGCTAACGCTAACCCTGTGCTAGCGTGACAGCCCAGCGGTGTCACAGTCGACCGTTTTCAGGGGTCGATCATCTGACTCACGTAACGGCGACACACACTGACAACACAAACCGAACGAACACGGCAACAACCTAGACGGATGGTCGCCCCCTACGATGTGTCCACCTGCATGAGGGGGGCAGCTAGGTGTCAACACGTCGGGCTAGCCCCCTGTGGATGATTCAGCCACAACGGCTTGTTTTGTTCCCGTCCCGGTCCCACACTCGCTAAATCTTCATCCCTCTGTCTTGTTTGAGCTCCTTCACTTGCTTTAGGTCGACCGACTTTGTTGTTAAGAAAGCTATACTGTGCCAGGGGTAACGTTAACTTGGCTTCCGAAAATAAACCATCTGTGTATGTGTGTGTGTGTCTCTCGCTCTCGTTTTGTCTTTCACGAACAAATGTCAACAAAACATGTTTGACGTCACTCGAGCTGTATCAGACGTCACGTCCGGTTAGGTTACGGTTTATGTAAAATATATTTTTACAATTGCGTAAACATTACAGGGGAGAAAAAAAAATCTAAATAACAACGATATTAGTACTCGGTTATCTTGCAAAAACCACCTATATGTTTTTCTGTACAAATACACAGGATCGACGGTAGAGGAATGCACTCTGGGTTGTTGTCAATATGGCAGCCTGCATGTAACCCATTGATCCGTTGGGGGCTTAGTGATTATTTTGTATTTGTAAAGTTACTACACGTTACAGGGGGGATATGGTTTACTTACTGTGTTATAGAACAACCACTGGTGCACCGGTTCGGTCGCTATGTACGCGATTCAATAAAACCACAGATTTATGGAGATCTCCACGGTATGGCAACGTGTCCGACTGTAAAAGATAAGCTTATTGCAACAACTGTCTAAGCTGGTGTTGGTGGATTTTAGTACTTAAACGATGCTGGACGATAATAAAACGCTAGAAAATTGTTTGTGACTGTTGACATACTACTGTGTTAGGGAGCTATTGGTAATTGGAACCTGTACAATTCTTACACAGCACTTCAAAGTCAAACACCTTTTTTTTTGTCAGGTAGTCATTGAACAGCAGTGCAATAGAGAATCCTAAAACTTGCATTTCTCTATATTTCAGATCCCCGTTGTATTCATCACGGGTGCCACACACGTGTATATCCTTGCAACAACCTGGTAATGCCGTCAGTCGCATTTGGGGTCTGACCCAAAGAGCTGTCCGCCAGGCAGCCACCCAGAGGTCGAAACCCCGAGGTGTGGCCCTGAAGTTTATTCTGGGGCCAGCGTTCTTCACCATTTCTGCACGGCTTGCTGGCCGTGTTGCTTACTGTGAAGCAGATGTTAATAACAACAACATCCATGCAGAAGTTTCAACTAAAGAACCTGTCCCAGAGTTCAAATGGCATATGTTGTGGGAATTTGTCAAGCCTCAGCTCTTTGCTCTCCTCGGTGCTGTTGTGGTAAGGAAGCAATTATCATCACCAGAAGTCAACACATGACGGCATTTGGTTTTCATCCCAATTAACCAAGTTCTTTAATTCCGATCAGCTTGCTTTCGGTGCTGCCATCCTGAATATTCAAATCCCCTTACTTCTGGGACAGTTGGTGAATATTGTGGCTCGCTACATGAGAGAACATACTGGGAACTATGTTCATGAGATCAGAGGTCCGGCCCTCAAGTTGCTTGGATTGTATGGTATTCAAGTAAGTTGTATTGTACCGGATATCCTTAATATCCATTATTTAACCTTTAATAAACCAGAACTTGACAACAACTCCTTCACCAGGTGTACACCTTCCCAGTGCTATCTAATAGCTCTCAATATTTGGGACTGTTGTATCCGTGATATCATACTATTTAGTGTGAAAACATGTTTTCATCTACGCTACATTGAATAACACTTAATAATAATAATAATAATAATAATAATTTAATATAGAATCTGGAAGTCAGGTTACCGTTGGTGTTGCTGTTAACATTGGTGTCAGGGTTGAAATGTGGAATCATCCATCCCCAATCCACCTTCCCTTCCTTCACAGGGTCTTCTCACCACCGGCTACATCATCCTGCTGTCCAGAGTGGGAGAGAGAGTGGCCGCCGACATGAGGAAGACACTCTTCGCAGCTTTATTACGGTTTCCTTTTTTTTTCTTCACAAAAATCAATAGGCTGAGAGTTTGACACCGGTCCCTTGACAGCTGACAGTCGAGTGCAATAGAGTAACTCTTGAGCACAATTGTATCATGCTCAAAAAACAAGCGTTTACTTGGTAATCTATTCCACAATATGGACGAAAATAACCCTTCTATATTGTGTAGACATTGCATTCACTAACATGAACCGTACTGCTTTCTCAACCAAGATAGTTTAATGTTACCGGGCGAAGGGACCTGTGTCACCCACTCCCAATGTGGGAGCCATGGTAAGAACCAACATATACAATGGTCGCACTAAATGGCATTGCTGTTATTTTGTCACAGACAGGACGTGGCGTTCTTCGACGCCAATAAGACTGGGCAGCTGGTGAACCGCCTGACTTCCGACATCCAGGAGTTCAAGTCATCCTTTAAATTGGTTATCTCTCAGGTATTGACACTTTTGTGTACGATTTAGTAGTCACAGCACATTGTCCCAAGAGGTGTGTTTGTCGACTTATATTATTTATAGTATTGAAGAAAGAATTTAGGCTACTTTAAGCCCAGTAAGCTTATTTATGTTTTCATCAGTCATGTGTTTGGAATTGTAATATAGTAAATAGCTATAAGTACAGTAAGACATATGCTGATCGGTTATCGGTAGACAATCCCTGTTTTCCTATTCAGACTTAATTTAGTCACAGTTGGGAGTGGTGGATTTGATTTGGTTTGCACCGTGAATTGCTATAATTCAATGTGTATCTGCCTCATCTTCGCTTTGCTTTCTTGTGTGTTTTTGCGTTCCTCAGGGTCTGCGGAGTCTGACACAGACAGTTGGGTGCTTTGTTTCCCTCTATATCATTTCACCTCAACTCACTGGCCTGACCGTAGTGGTCCTGCCCTGTCTAGTGGGAGCCGGGGCTTTGATTGGCTCGTTCCTCCGGAAGCTGTCTCGATTGGCTCAAGAGCAGGTCTGCTAAAAAGCTGGGCTTTTGTTGTTGTATGATGTGAATCTGAGTTTGTATTTTGCTGTTTGTGTTTAAATTTGATGTTGACTGAAGTCTGTGTGAGGCATCAGGTGTCGAAAGCAACAGGTGTGGCTGATGAGGCGCTGGGCAATGTACGGACAGTTAAAGCCTTCGCCATGGAGGAACGGGAGCTGCAGTAAGCCAGAGTGTATTTTAACTTTAAATATATATTTATTAATATATAGGCTACTTCTTTGACTTACATTTATCATATATTGTCTATATTTTTCAGGTTATATGCCTATGAAGTGGACAAGTCCTGTGAAATGAATGAGACTCTGGGCAATGGAATAGCTGTGTTTCAAGGCTTATCAAACGTTGCTCTAAACTGTGAGGTTTTTTTTCTCTCTCTCGTCTCTCATCGGAACATTGCTGAATGTTCCGACTGTGTTAATTTAACAGGTTTGTGTGTGTGTGCCACACAGGCATTGTCCTTGGAACAATTTTCGCTGGAGGGTCTCTAATGGCAGGTGATGAAATGTCCCCAGGGGACCTCATGTCCTTCCTGGTGGCGTCCCAAACTGTCCAAAGGTAAGACCTCAGGGTTTCTTTAAAACCTGACCGACAGCAGACAGCATTAATTAACACTTTCGTTTAGACATTTTATGTCACAATAATGTTATGCTCTTTCTCGACAGGTCTCTGGCAAGCATCTCTATCTTATTTGGGCAGGTCAGTAAACGTTGAGTTTGCTTGAGTGTTTTTCTTTTTTCAATGGACAATCTCATAGGGGGTTAACAGGGAATAATGACAACATATGGACCGTTTCTAATCCAACATATGCTCTACAGATGGTGAGAGGTCTAAGTTCTGGGGCCAGGGTTTTTGAGTACATGACCCTGGAGCCTTCCATTCAGGTATCAGGAGGCGGACGCATCCCTTACCCTTCCCTGACCGGGAAGATAGATTTCCTGGACATCTCATTCAGGTGAGGGCATTGGTGGCTCCTGAGCTGGCGACTTGGTGGGGCGGATTTATGCAAGCACCCTTTGGGTGTCACTGTTACTAAAATAAGATCGTAATTTAGTGTATTTTACGAGGCACTTCGACGTCACGACGAAGGGGGGGAACGGTGAAAGTGTGTGTGGATGTGTGGAGCGCCGTCTGGGTGGGCAGCGGTTGATGATGACGCTCGTGTCCGAGAGAGGGTTAAGCTTCTCGGACACTTATGCTGTAGTATAACGCCTATAGTATATCTCATTCTGGTGCATTTTATGGCAGCTCCTATCTCTTGTATTGAAGAGGAGCGAGCTGCACATGGAGGAGGAGCGAACTGCGCATGCACAATTTATAACGAGTCAATGGGCAAAGATTCCTGCGCCCCAGGCCAGAAATACGTGACCGATCAGTAACGTTTATCTACATTTTATTGCAGATTATACATGTTTACTTACTAACTATGTGATATTTACCTTGCTCATTTAAAAAATAATTAATTTAAAGTAATTATGTGGGGAGTGGTGGGGCGGCGCCCTAGCGCCCTCTACTGGCCAGCTGGGTGAAGGCCTGTCCTCACTACAGATACTACAAAAACAACCCCATGTTTGAAACATAGTAAATACAAGGTTTTTGCCTATTTGTAGTTATCCAACAAGACCTGGCCATCAGATCTTAAAGAGCTTCAACCTAACACTGCCCCCCGCGAAAACAGTTGCCATCGTTGGTGAATCTGGAGGAGGTAACCACACCTGTTTAGAGCAGTGATTACCGCTCGACTACATTTTAACAATCGCATAATCATATGCACGATGTTTCCTGTTCTTTGTATTCCATCCATTAACACACTTCCACAAATACTAGTGATTATTATGTTTGTGCAACAACTTGATGTGATTATTTGCACAGGAAAGTCCACTGTGGCAGCTTTGCTAGAGCGTTTCTACGACCCAGATAATGGCGTCATCATGTTGGACGGACTCGATATCCAAACGCTTGACCTGTCCTGGCTCAGGGGACAGGTTATTGGCTTTATTAATCAAGTAAGGAATTTGTTTTCTTTTACATCCAATGCACTTATGGATAATGAACTGTATGATGATTATTGTCCTATTGCCCTCGCTGGCTCACTTTAGTTTGTAATTTTTTTTTTTTTTTAAGGAGCCTGTGCTGTTTGGCTCCTCTGTGATGGAGAACATCCGCTTTGGCAAGCCTAACGCTACAGATGCTGAGGTCATCGATGCTGCCAAGCAAGCCAATGCCCACCGCTTCATCACAAGCTTCCCAGAAGGCTACAGCACCGTGGTCGGTACGGGTCTTTGTTCAGCCTTCGCTCTGAAGAGTGTGCTTTAACATCTTATTATTATCTTTTTTCAACCAGCATCCGCCAACCAGTGGCGTAGCCAGAAATTAAATTGCACCTGGGCCTGAATAAAAGTTGATGGGCCACACAATTAATTCCATAAATAGCGCAATAGCATTTACCGTACATTACAAGTGTTCTGCTATGAGTTGGCCTGCTGTGTTGTCATACTGACAGCCCTACAAATCAAACCAACCACCTGCTCCTCCAATCTTGTTTTTCACATGCTTTCACATTTGTTTTGCCATTGCTAGGATAACTACCAGGTTATTAGTTTTTAAGGTACAATTAGCTAGCGATGCCGCAGCGAGTTCGTTTCTGTACTGAAAAACAACCAATTTGGCGCACTGGTAGATTTCAGCACACGTCACACATGATTTAAGGTACAAAGCATTTTTATTGGTTGAAATGAATAATAGACAGACTGTCGCCTCACATAAATAGAACGATAAAGAGATAAGGAATGCAAACCACATAGGGGTTTCACAGAATAGTCGACTATCAAAACCACTAGTCGACGCTGCGTCGTTGTAGTCTAAGCGTTCGTCTGTGGTTTTAGCACGGTGCAGTAATAAAGCAGTGGCAATGCTTCTACAGCGGTTATTGAGATGGCCTAACGACCGAACATAACCAACATAACTTTGGTTGTTGTTGAACAATCCCAGGCTCTGTGCCGTCTCCCCCCAGAAGTTTTGATATAACATAGTAGGGCTGCTGGATCCAAGATTAGTATTGCTGTATTACTCATGTGTTGATCCGTCCAGGTGAGCGCGGTGTGACCCTGTCGGGTGGACAGAAGCAGCGCATCGCCATCGCCCGCGCGTTGATCAAGAACCCCAGCATTCTAGTGCTGGACGAGGCCACCAGCGCGCTGGACGCGGAGTCTGAACGGGTGGTGCAAGAGGCTTTGGACAGGGCCACTAAAGGGCGCACGGTTCTGATCATAGCCCATCGCCTCAGCACTATCCAGGGGGCCGACCTGATCTGTGTCATGAGCAACGGCCGAATTGTAGAGGTGAGACTGAAAAACATTGCAGGTCTTGTGTTGATTCAAATATTACCGTGGGCGTCGCGGTTAACATTGATTGAGAGAATCACTAGAAAATACCCGACACTTATGCTTTGTGTTCCCAGGCTGGGACCCACCTGGAACTGCTTGGCCGAGGCGGACTTTATTCCGATCTGATTCGTAGGCAAAGACCCGAAACAAAGAAATGACCAATGTAAGAAGTATTTACAATTAGGTGTACTGTACTGTCAATGTCTGTTGACTACTGGGATCAGGCTAAATGTGCATGTAAAATGTACATAGTTGGACATATAGTTTATTGGCCTCTGGACGTTGTTTTGATTGCCATGGATTATTGGCCAGGAGCATAATTGTACAGTATTTAATTACAATGATTTAGCTTGAGGAAAAATTATAATTTTTCTCTTCTGTATAGAACTCTACATTTTATCTGAAAATGTACTGTAATTATTACATAATGAAATAAAAACAATTGGATTCAATTTATTTTGTATTTTTGTGTTCACGAAGAGTGGCAAGATTAAGCACTCACAATCAGAGGATGATGGGGATGATGATCTTCAGGCAGATATATAGGCAGAGTGCAGCGTCTGCATTAACATCTTCCCTTCAGATTTAGTGCCATCAATGATCATTACGCTAAAGGGCAGAGGTTATCCAGAGCATGCAAATTAATTCTTAATGTTTCACAGCTGTGTCCTCGTTTGGGCAATGTTTTTTCATCTGCGTCTGCTTACAGCTTCAAGAGCATGGTGATTACTATGCAAACAGCATATTTAAATTCCTATTATCTAGCATAAAACCAGTATCACTTTAATATAATGAATTTCAAGGGCCATTCTTCAAACATGACACAATGTATGGGCTAACATTAGTAATTCAACTTTTTAAGGAGGTTGAATACGATTGAAAGGCACTGTTTGAATATGAGTCAAGATTTCACAGTGATAGTCATATTTGTATTTGCATTGGAGTAGGCCTACCTCCTGGTCATGCAGTAATAAGGCATCTAATTTACTGATTTATGAGACCATTATAGTTTCAACCAACCGAGTAATGGCTCATAAATGTAGCCTTTGTAAATAATGGCAGCTTACTCACTTTTTACTCTGTCTGTTTGCATTTACCATGTCTTGTATTTCAGACCCTGCTAAAGATAATCTTTCACCACACAAGTCTGCAGACCGTGGTACCGCCAGGACCAATGTCATTTTATGACAGGCCAATTGCCATCATATTCTGATGGGTATTTTGTAATATGTTGTTCATCAATCAGTTCTCAAAAAGAAGTGTTTAAATACATTACAAATAATGTGTTACTGACCTATCAAATAAAGTCTTAAATGAGAAATGTGGTTGTCTTTTACCTAGTCTACCCACCTAACCTTTTTTTGTATAACCTTGTCCATGAATATGAAAGTGTCCTTTCTTACAGCAGCATATTTCACTGTATGGATTGTATTTCCAAGGCAATTCGACTGTGTTGCAATTCCTGTTTTGGCCGCTAGAGGACCACAGCGAGAACAGCTTGCCCAAGTGACTAGGGGCAGAAAGAGTGTGAGCTAACACTAGCTAGCCAAACATCACCCCGGATTTCGGGTTTTTTTCATCGGTTAGAGGTTTACTAGCTGGATTAGGGCTGGCGCCACTAACCAAACATGCAGAAATATGAAAAGCTTGAGAAAATTGGAGAGGGTAAGTTTAAAGACTATGAAGGGAAAGTTGGGATACCTTGCTGGTCCAAGCTAGCATTCCTTTGCTTGTAGATTTAAGTCGTTAGCCCCATTGCTTACAATAGATGGGCAATGTCAAGTAATCGCTTTAAGGCTAAACAAGGGAAATATGTTCTATTTTATGCCGATCATTTATTTGGGGATGTATACTTGCCTGTGTTAAGGAGATGTGCACATCTTTAGTTAGCATTAGATACAGCCAGTGGTGTTAGCATTCCATTCATTACACACTGCCTGTCTAACGTTGTGCTTTATTTCCTTCGAGGTACGTATGGTACCGTCTTTAAGGCGAAGAACCGAGAAACCCACGAGATCGTGGCTTTGAAAAGGGTCAGATTAGACGACGACGACGAGGTATGAACGGGTGATTGTTGATGTTTTCAGCCGCAGCGCCTTAGCTAGGGCTGCTGCTTTAGGAGTCATTTGTTTTTCACTTTCATTTTTTAGGGGGTGCCAAGTTCCGCCTTGCGAGAGATCTGTCTCCTGAAAGAGCTTAAACATAAAAACATTGTCAGGTGAATATTTTTTGTTCAAACTGTACCGGTAGTATTTGTTATTTTAAACCTTTTGTCTTGTCTATTGACTGTTGCATTGTAATTGCAAACTTGTCAGGTTGTCGAGTTACTGATGGGCCTGATTATTAAAGACATTGTGTTCTGTTGTTTGCCCAGGCTACATGATGTTCTGCACAGTGATAAGAAATTAACCTTGGTTTTTGAGTATTGCGATCAGGTAAGAAAAAAAGTTATTTTTTATTATTTGTTTGGAAAATCTATTTAAATTCAAATTCAAATTGTGGGAAATGTATACTCATATACACTCATAATATTCACATTTCTAGGATCTGAAGAAATATTTTGACAGTTGCAATGGAGATTTAGATCCAGAAACCGTGAAGGTCAGAATTGGTTTGTCTTGACATGACTACATTATATTATACATTCTGTATGAGTTTGTGAACTTGGTGTTTCTCCTGTATGTGCAGTCATTTATGTACCAGCTCCTGAAGGGCCTTGCGTTCTGTCACAGTCGGAACGTTCTTCACAGAGATCTGAAGCCACAGAATCTCCTCATCAACCGAGTGAGTGTTTAAACATTGATGCCTAGTTAGGCTGTAGTGGGTCTGTTCAACCCCGTAGTAGCAATTCATATAGTTTTAACACACTGCACTACACTAAGGAAGGGTTAATTCTATATATGTTTTACATTGCAAATGAATGTACAATTTGCATGCTAGTTAAATACTACCGTATACTAGGCTATTTATTCACTTTCTAGGTCCAAGGTAGAAGCCATGATACTTTAAATTTACCTATTACTGACGCTTGTATTACCAGAATGGAGAGTTGAAGTTGGCTGACTTTGGTTTGGCTCGAGCCTTTGGGATTCCTGTGAGGTGTTACTCGGCTGAGGTAGGTTAATATTATGTTAATAACATTACATAACAATAACAGGTCCATGGTAACATGATGTTTGTTGATAAGGACCAGGGGCCGAACGGCAAATTGCCTACATTTTGGTGAAGAACATTTAAGTGACCAGTTCAGATAACAGTAACATTGATGATGCTACATGATAATCGGTAGAACATACATTAGTATTGTTAAGTTATTGTTCTATGAGATGTCGACCTTGAACTCTTCTGTGTCTAGGTGGTGACTCTGTGGTACAGGCCTCCCGATGTCCTCTTTGGTGCTAAACTCTATTCTACCTCAATCGACATGTGGTCAGCTGGGTGTATATTTGCAGGTTTGTGCAACTGCTATTACATCGGTAATTATGTCTGTGTCCCAACGTACTCATTTTACTTAAAATTATTTCTTGAATATGATCTTGAACTTATTTTCTGGTAATTGTCCATACAGAGCTGGCGAATGCGGGCAGGCCCCTATTCCCTGGTAATGATGTGGACGACCAGCTGAAGAGGATCTTCAGATATCCTACTGCCGCTTGGTGATATTGAATATGTAGCGTTTGCCGATTGAAGTAAGACATACACGCCGTCATTGTTGTACACGTCACTCTAAATTCCAAAATGGCGGTCTTTCTTTAAAGACGGGCTATATTTTGAGAATGTACAGTACGACAATCTGAATATATTTTGTGTTGTAGACTCCATTGTGTTTGTAGTTTTTCTTTAACCCTGTGGTACATTGCTGGGTACACCAACTGAGGAGCAGTGGCAAGCGATGACAAAACTGCCAGATTACAAGGTAAACGTTTTCTTTTACATATAATTTTGCGCGTTACACCAGAGGACAACACGTTACAGTGGATGGTTAACATGTTGAGTGACTTTTTCTCCATTTTTTCCCCATCTACCTATAGCCGTATCCCATGTATCCTGCCACCACCTCACTGGTGAACGTGGTTCCCAAACTAAGTAGCACAGGACGAGATCTGCTGCAGGTAAGAAACCTGTACCGTCTATACAATGAACACATCTATTTATTATCAACTAAAACCTGTGGACACATTTCTCCTGGGTTATATGAACTTCCCCCATCAGGGATCAATGAGGTGTTTATCCTGCGTTTTAATTATTTTTTAAATCTCAATTCAGAACCTGTTGAAGTGTAACCCGGTCCAGAGGATCTCTGCAGAAGAGGCCCTGCAGCACCCATACTTCGCTGATTTCTGCCCACCATAGACAACACCGTAGCAGGTGAATCTCCACCACCACCACCACCACAATCAATCCTCCTGACCAACATATTGTCACTCGCAGTCAGACCCTACCACCCTGTATCTTTAAATATTTTTTGGAAATGCTCTCTCGTTGATTTCATCGTGTTGTGCCTCCTTGTTAAGTTCTAGTGGCTCTGCAAGTTCATTTTTATTTTTGGTTTGCAAGTCTGTCAGTTCTAGGTCTGGTCTAACATGGTGGTATGATGTACTTGTCATTATTGACTGCACTAATGTGAAAGCATAACGGCATCGTTCTTCTGTTGTAATTACAGAATTGTGGCTCTCTTCAAGAACAAACATTGGTCTTTCAGTGTTAATATCCAGTGCTATAGAATATGTGCTCGGCATCAAATGTCTGAGTGGACTGTGAAATTCATAGAGATGTCTCCGTTTCAAAAATGTAAACGGGCCAATGCGTTAAAATGGAAAACCTAAATGTGTCTAATCTATTATTTAGTGTTGTCACTTTAAGTGAGGTGCTTTACCTAAAGGCATAAATACTTTTTTTTTATTAACTGCATCCATTTTAGACTGAAGAATAGACAAACAGACTTGCATTTATTATAAATACTTCAGCATGAATCCATCTCTTTTCCAGTACGTTTGAAGAGCAGATTGTACAATGGTGTGGGACAAAGATATATTAGTTTCAGTTTTTTTGCCAGCTTTTTTTTGTGTGCACGATTTTTCAACTGACAGTAATATTGAGGTCACTTCTAGTTACCATTTCTCAATCTCTTAAAATGCGAGAGCCAGGTTATCAAAAGTGGACCAATGAATACTGTAGGCTTGATGAACAATGGACCATTGGTGAATCATTGCTATCTTTTATAAGCTGTTCATTTATTTGTATTTTTTTTCTGGTTAAGAGATGAAAACAATTGTCGACTACTGTATATCAGAAACAAGATCCGTGTGAAATTCATATTTCATTGCGCCCGCTGTCCCTTGTGGTTTCTTAGTTTAACAGCTTCCTTTTATATTGCAGTATCTTCCCCAGATTGTTCCCTTCATCATGAGTTGTCTTTGAAGTAGATAGTAGAAAAAGTTAATATTATATTTTTGTTCTGCTGATGTAAGACAAAATAATTGAATGCATGTATTTATTAATAATTGAATGTCTGCTTAATTTAGCCTAGGTATTTTTATTAAATACAGCACAACTATTTTTTTTTTGGTACAGGATATTTTGTTTGAATCATGATATGACACTTACGGCTTTTATACAGCAACTTTTAGTATTCATGATGAAAGTTGTGTGTGTGTGTGAATAAAGTTAGGATTTTATTATAAAACTGTAGGGCAATTTGCTTTTATCATGCTTTAGTGCAGCCTGGCTATTTCATCATACTCAGACAAACCGTTCTAGAGTTACTCCACTTCAAGAGATTTCATTGGACTTTGAATGAACAGTGAAGTTTGCACTTTATTGTGTCCTCTTTCATTCTCACAACATAGGTCATGTACCATTAGACGTATGCCATCAGTGGTCTTGTGTATTAATATTTTTTGATTGATTCACTAGTTAATAAAGTGGAAATAAACACACCCACTGATTTGTTGATCTACCGGTATAACTACGTTGCTCTTTTCTTTTCTTACATGAAAATGTGCATGCGTTCTGGTTTGTCATAGATGTAAAACACATAACCAAGTCGATCATAGATGTGTATACAAAACTTAAGGACATTACACACATTTCAGAGGGAAGGAGCTATTTAATGTCCACATCAGAGTTTTAAATCACAAATCTACAATATACTGTAATGTACAGTACAGTAGAGCCAGATGAAGCAATTCCCAATTCCCCAAATTGTTTGTGCATGCAATCATAAACCATACAAAACAGATTACCTGTAAATACCACTCTAGTTCAAGCCACTTGAGGGATTAGTTTGTTTTTCTCTTTTCTCTCTCTCTCCATTCAAAATGTCAGGAACATAAGTCACCGATCGCGCCCACACTGAATTAAGTATTGCACAATCCCAAGCCTTGTGCAGGTTGTTGGTGCTGCTATTTCTCAAAGGTCTAATATACTTTAATAGCACAGAGAGAGTGGCTGCATTTGTTTCATCTGGCTCCAAATTACATTTGGACAATAAAAAAAAAAAGTCTTTCAACAGGTCTGATAATACAGTAGGTAGAGATATTGGTATTACACAATGGTCATGCAAGAAAGCAAATGACTGATGTGCTATGGAGTGTTATGTATCAAGCTCTTGAAAATTCAATATATATATATATATATATATATATATGGAATGCTGTTCATCTACGGTTTCATAAATGTGCAATGAAATATAATTGTATCACTACTGGGAAAAAAGCACAAACATTTCAAGCCCTAAGTTAGCTGCTAGCTGGGATACATAGTTTGTTTGACTGGTAGTAAGGCAGGGATACGGGGAGAGAAGGACCCAGGGCAGCCATATTAACCCTATGTTCACAGTTTGTCGTCTACCAACCCAATAACAACGGGTTGTTTTATGAACCATTCTTACGCTGATGAAATGGGACGATATGACATTAACAATTGTATGTCTGCAACGATATCGTATAGCATCACAATGTCACATTAAATTGGGGGCAATACCTTTAGTCTTTTTTGTGTTCTTAACCAGTTAACATGTAATCATAATATATAAGCACTTTATTATACACACACGTTAAAACTTGTAGCCGTCTCACCTACGTTCATTCAACAGCTACCGGACAGGTCATGAATTAAATTTGGGAATCCTAACTCAAGAGTAGGACATATGCCAAGTGGATTTGTTAACAGTAGTACCTAAATCAATGAATTTATTGCTCACAACACAACACCACCCATTAATTTAACGACCCTGAATAGTAAACCGATTTTTTTTTCTTCCTTTGGATTAAGTCTCTGGATTGCGTTGGTGGTCTGACGCAAAGTATGTTCTCGTATTCCTGATAACGCTTAACAAGTGCGCGTGTGTCGGACACTCCAAACTAAAGCCTATAGGCTCGACGCCGTGGTAACGGGACGTGCCTGTCATTGGCTCCGAAAGTGATGGCTGATCTCCCATGGGTTTGTGCTTCACAACAGTCATCTAAATAAGCAGACAACAGAGTGATAAAGCTAGTGTTACTAACACCACCTGCTCCACTGGCATGATAGTAAGCTCCACAAGTAAAAAAACAACAACAACAACACCACCAACGAAGAAGAACACAACGCAGGCCGTCTGTTCTCTGAACTGTAATCTAAACAAATGATCACAGTTAGAATATGTGAGGCCTTACTGGCGTAGTTACAAGTCCAGAGCCACGGAGTTAAAAACACAAAAAAAAAACATGAATGTACAGCGAGAAAGTAGACCGACAAACGTGTAAAAAGAGAAGTTGTTGTACGTGAGGAAGATGGTTAAATGTATAGTTTATTATACTTGATGGTTTATACATCACAATTTGTTCGTTTTCTTTTGCGGTTTCAATACATGATATTGTAATAATAACAATAGGATACAATGATGCAATTGTACAATGTCTTTCTGTTAAAAATTGACTTAGTTAAGATAGTCAGCGTTTTTTTTGTGTGGTTTTTTTTTTTAAGATCTTTTTGTCTCTACAAATTCTATTCAAGTGTCGGTCATGTAGGCCTAAGTCACTGGAAAGTGGAAGACACTCAGGGTCCACTCGGGTATATAAACACATTCAAGGACTATACGTGGACGAGTAAGGTTTACGTGTCGCTTGGTAAAAGGACCGTCCGTGCCTTCTGGTGCAAGATCACAGATTAGGAGGGCGAAAAAAAACACACCCTGAAACAAAACGACCTTACGAAGAATCTAGAATTTCGTATGGCATTTCTGCGGGTAGGCCTATATACAACAAACTCATGTGACGTTAAGGAATGTTACCTACAAACCGTTTGTGTCCTCCATGAATGTTTAATAGAGAATAGATTACTATCACTGGGGCTTGTGCTGATTTATGAACTTATTTTGCCATCGGTAAGGACAATGAGGAATAATGCAAAATGTAAAAGAAAAGTCTAGCGGTTGACCTTCTAAACCCATCCACTAAACAGAATCCAGGGCCAACGTTGACTAAATGCTTTTCTTTTTTCTCATGACAGTCATTATGTCGTATACAGCAATACTATTCTATAACTTGCAAACGATAATGTAAATGTTTAAATATAAGCCATATCATATTAAGATCAATCATCAATCAATCATCTCCTCTCCTGACTCTCTCTCTCTCTCTCTCTCTCTCTCTCTCTGTGAACCTTAAAGATAAATGAGAAACATCCATTAAAACACAGTTTCACCAGATCCACGGGAAAACATGTTGATATTGCACATTCAACCACTAAAATCTCTTATTTTTGTCCCCATATTTAACGCCAGTCGACCTGACAGCTGCTCTGCCGGGCTACGTTCAAGAGGTCTAGTTAACTGTGTGTGTACATTCTTCTGTCTAAAGAGACGAGAGCTTAGTAGTCACAAAGGCAGCGACGAACAGCAGTGCGCTAAGCTATCGATGTGTGTTTTGACTCAGTGTGTGTGTGTGTGTGGGTGGGGGGGGGGGGGGGGGTCAAGTG
>OMNO01046351.1:2215-12737 GCA_900303215.1 Trachyrincus scabrus
GTAGTGAAAACAATCCATGCATACATGCTCGGTAATTATTACTCCTGAACGTCCTTGTAAAAGCAGTCTGTGTTTAATTGTACTTTACTAGGTCCTTGTACAAGCAGTCTGTGTTTAATTGTACTTTACTAGGTCTTTGTACAAGCAGTCTGTGTTTAATTGTACTTTACTAGGTCCTTGTACAAGCAGTCTGTGTTTAATTGTACTTTACTCGGTCCTTGTACAAGCAGTCTGTGTTTAATTGTACTTTACTCGGTCCTTGTACAAGCAGTCTGTGTTTAATTGTACTTTACTCGGTCCTTGTACAAGCAGTCTGTGTTTAATTGTACTTTACTAGGTCCTTGTACAAGCAGTCTGTGTTTAATTGTACTTTACTAGGTTTCATTGGGATTATGTTGTGGGGGAAACCCTTTGCTGTTGCTGAAGATTGTAAAATCAGAACACAACTTGAAGCAGGGCCGTAATTATAATATATGTTGGGGGGGACACATCCCCCCAATATAAAAAATGTGCTATGCTACGACAGGCAACCACGCACCGCCGTCCGAAATAATCATTAGCAAATGTAATCATAATCATAACTAAACTTAACAAATTGCCATTATTATTACTACCGGTTCTAGTATTACGGTGTACTGCAGTTCTGCGTGTGGTTTGTCCAAGTGGTGTTGCCGTAGGTACAATGTCAAACACTGTACCACAGATTACTTTCAAATGTATTAAAAAGTTCATCCCACGTGTTAGTGAATTTTAAAATATTTTAGAATGGCAGGAAATGAGTTTTGAAGATTTGGTCCCCCCTATGCTGACTCCAGGGCTACGGCCTTGACTTGAAGCATTTAACAAGTGAAACAAAAAGGCCAGAACCTTTAAAGTAAATGGCGAACGTTGGACCTTTATGAGATACTTCTGTTGGAAGCGATGCCATGAGAGTTCATGTTATAAATCGGCACTTGGTATTGTCCTGTATATTCTATTAATTGAACAAGTAATCCATTGCCATTGCTTTTGGTAATACATCTTTTCTGGAAAATTAACTCTTGTCATTTGAATAATTAATAATGTTATCGTAAAACTGCTGTCCTGTCTGTCTGTTGAACTTTATAATTTGAAATACTCACCTTTGTCTATCAAAAAATCTATATAATATATTAAGAACCCCGCTATACCTAATTGTAATGACAAGTTCCATGCAATTTTGGTCCCGAGGATGAGATAATTTCCTCAAACACAGTGCCCTTCAGATAATGTTGTGAATGAAGTGTCTCATCTCAGCTGAAGAGCTGGGGTCATTAAGTGTTGTAGTGGGGAGCGAACACCGGGACAGGACTCATGTCTGTACCACTGCTTCCACTTATCCTCTTTGTTCCACACACAGTTTGTTCACTCACTGCTTTCACAGTAATGGCGGCAGCTCACGGGATGCAGCACGATACTATATATATCCATACTGTGCCAAGACTTAGTTTTGTTTTAAAATGTCGTGTTTAAAATAAAACACTGCAGGTTTTCTATCTGGAATATAGCATTATAACAATTACATTGGCACTGTTGCAAGTATAAAAAAAGACTAAAATTCACTTTGACATTACAGTGAATTATTCAAGAAACCATCAATGCCAAAGCATTTAATTGCAAAACTAATAACCCACAATATCACAGAAGCAAAACATAAAGGCATGTTTGGTTCATGAGTGCCATCAATTCATAAAGAGAATTTACTTTTCCTCAGGCAAGACAGAATTTATTGCGCCTTAGGCCAGGTAAAGAGAATGAAGAGCAATGCGGTAGTGGGCACAAATGGATTCTCAACCACAGGCCCTAAACCTTTCAAGCTGCATAGCCGGTGAATAGCAGTTAGCGGTTGCCATGCCAACTCCATCTAGAGGGATGTTTCAGCTGCATCAGAGAGAAAGCCTGGCCAGATGTCTTCAACAATTTGTTCTGAAAAGATTCAGCGTCCGCCATGCTCATTAGAGGAAGAGGAAGATACGGGCTCTCTCTGCTACACGGTGGACACTCCTTCTGCCACCGGAGAAAAAAGGAAAATACGGCTGCTAACAAAAAAAATGGCAGCCATCTCAAGATGTGCATCACATTCAATTGGCAGTTTTGCTGTGTTTTCCTTTTTTAAATATTGATGTATCATTTCTGCATTTGTAACATGCCTGGTGTACTGAGCAGCTGTCAGCTTCTGGCAGGACATAAGAGGGCACCTGGCCAACACAGAAGAAAGCAACCAACTTTCTGCATTATTGATGGTATAAATCAACACCTGTGGTGCCTGATGGTCTGATGAGGCAGGAGCTACTGGAAACCTCATAACTAGCATATCCACTAATACACTAAGAGGGAAATATCCTCTTAGAAATTACAATTCAATTGCAATTTCTCTTGGAATTTGAAAATGCATGTGTATGTGGGACCTTGCCCTCGGAATTACACATTCTTAAACCGATAATTGAATAATTCTTAAAAAGATAAAGCCAAGTATTTGCAACAAAAAATATTTTTCTTCAAAAAACAAAACAAAAAGAATGACAGGATTCTTATGATTATTACCCCCATATAAACATTATTTTGATAATATTATGATTTACATCATAATATTAATGTTATTATTATTTCATTGTGAACCATTTTCTTTAAATTGCCAGTACAAACTTCAGCTAATTTGAATTTAAAATAGTAATACTTTGATTTAATCCTGTTGCAATCCTGTAGATTTATTTAACATGTAGACTTAAGATACATCTTATTTAATAGGTTTAACCATTCATCTAAACCATCCTAAACCAACCATTAAATAGATTTGAGAGATTGGAAAACATGAAGGAAGTGTCTGCTGTCTCAGAATGTGTTAAACGTATTCTATAAATGTTTAAAATGTTACTGCTTGTCCTTTGGTTTAGTCCTAATCTAAACCATTTAAAACATGTTGATATAATGTCCCTACTGCTTGTCCTTTGGTTTAGTCCTAATCTAAACCATTTAAAACATGTTGATATAATGTCCCTACTGCTTGTCCTTTGGTTTAGTCCTAATCTAAACCATTTAAAACATGTTGATATAATGTCTCTACTGCTTGTCCTTTGGTTTAGTCCTAATCTAAACCATTTAAAACATGTTGATATAATGTCCCTACTGCTTGTCCTTTGGTTTAGTCCTAATCTAAACCATTTAAAACATCTGTTTTGTTGGAATGAATCACATCAGTTTGTTATTGTTTTGAAAGCAGTTGATCCTCAATATTGATAAATTATGATTTATTTCCTTTATTTTGCAGAGAAGGAGAAGCCTAAGAGGAGCAGCCCCCCGTGCGTGAGGAGGTGTGGGTGGTGAAGTAAACGGAGAGAGGGGGGGAGTCAAGAGGAGCAGCCCCCCGTGCGTGAGGAGGTGCGGGTGGTGAAGTAAAGGGAGAGAGGGGGGGAGTCAAGAGGAGCAGCCCCCCGTGCGTGAGGAGGTGCGGGTGGTGAAGTAAAGGGAAAGCCATGGCTTTGAGAAAATGTGCACAGGGAGATAAAGTACTTGTATTGCTCCCAGCTCCAAAGCAGCAAGGACTCTTTGTGGTCACATGGCAAGCGGGCGGTTATGAGGTTGAGCACTCTGACGTGGGAGGGGCCAAAGAAAGATACCACCTGGACCTCTGACGTGGGAGGGGCCAAAGAAAGATACCACCTGGACCTCCTGAAAGCATTGAGAGAGGCAGGACATGGACATAGTTTTTTCTTCAAGTTGGATTTTGGGAATTGGGAGATTCCCTTGTCATCAGAGTCCTGAGGAAAACTAAGTTACCACTTCATCACTCTTCTGTTGTTCTGGGTTATTCAGGGCTCCAGCTACATGTCAAACCTTCTAAGAACCGGTTTGTGGCTAGAGAGCCACATAATTACGTCACTGAATACGTCTCGGCTTCCAGCAACGCCCCAACTTCAAGCACAACAAGTGTTTCCAATACATTGATTTATTTGTGGCCGCCCGCCACAATATCAACATTGACCGCCACATATTGACTTTCTATTTTTTTTCTACTATTTAAGAGGTCAAAAGCCTTCGCCGTTGTGCAGTCATGCATTGTTGTTGAGGCTGATAAAATAGGTTTGTTCGCCAACGTTTAGGCCGGCAGAGTTCCCACACGTTCGACAAGTTTTACAATAATGACCGCCCGCCAGGAATGTGTCCTGCGTGTCTAGCAGTGTATACCTGCCCAGGAGACGGGTGAACTAAAGACGTGATCACCGGTATGAGTCCCGCGTGTCTAGCGGTGTATACCTGCCCAGGAGACGGGTGAACTAAAGACGTGATCACCGGTATGAGTCCCGTGTGTCTAGCGGTGTATACCTGCCCAGGAGATGGGGCTTCTAAGCAAAGCCATTGGGCAGCAGCACTCCTCTCTATAGAGCCATCATTTGGTCAATATTTCTACACAATGGACAAAATACAAAGTACCCTGCCCTAAACTAAAACCCAAGTCAACTGGATACTGGTCACGTTTCAAAATGTCCCCAATGGATAATCACGCACTTAGAAGTGTATCCTGCTAGCTCTACAACAGGAAAAAGCAGGTTGCTATGGATGGCGATTACGTTCAAGAAGAAAGGTAATTACCAAACACGTTTTGATTCTTATTAACACTGAATGTAAGATGATCACGGTAAGCCCCTAGCCCCTGGCGTAAGTGGTTCTTGGTTCTAGATAAAGTGTTGGTGCCGTTTTACTGCCCGAGAGCCGGTTCGTTTGCTGTCGAAATGGTTTGAGATTAGGCACTGGCTCCGAACTGGCCCTCAAAATGCCTAGGTGGAAAAGAGAAGTGCCAGCTAACACCCCCACCTCAGAGTGGACCGCCCTATCCTATACACCGTCAGCTGGTAGTCAGACGGCTGTGGCCGACTTCCTCTGTCGCCCGCAAGGGGGAGCGAGTGAAGTCGGACGGGCCTAAGTGGGCCGGTGGGGGTGGTTTGGAGCTGTCTGTAAGGGAGAGATGGGAGGGGCGTGGCTCTTGGGATGTGACTAGAGGACAGGTGAGGTAGAACCAGGTGCTTTAATTTACTAATCACCCGTCTTCTCTTTAAAACACTGCAGTAGCAAGACAGAAAGACAGAAAGAGGACATTATTTGTATTCATTTAATAAATGGTTTACAAGAACCTGTAGTCGACTGTTATTTCACAGTGCAACATTAGTATTATGTTTCACTTAGATAACAATGTCAACAGATTATTACTACTGGTCGATATCTAAAATACTATATTCTTGGGGTAACACTTAATATTCTCCATGCAATGTTATGATTAATAGTAATTGATTAATATAAACTAATTAATGAAAATAATACAATTGTTTTTTCATAAATTCATAAATAAATAAAAACATTTATTGAATATACTATACACAAAATGTATCATCAACCTAGAAAATCAATGAATAATGATGACATTTAGGGTTAGCTCAAGGATATCAAGAATATTAAAATCCCAGCTTATCCTTTCTTTAAAGATTTCCAAAAGATGCGTTTAAAGATGTGATTAAATACAAAATAATAAGCATAATAAAATACAGGTAATAAACAAATTAATAACATGCTCGGAAAAAATTGTGAAAAGGAGCAAGGACAGAAAAAGAGAATACATTTCTTTGCTAAGTGGGATGTCTGCTAATGGATGCTGAATCGCTGCTGCATGGGGCAGCTGCCTTATCACTTAGTCTGCTTCATTACTTGTCATTATAATCATAAAAGATTCGCTTCAGGGGGAGAAGATTGGAATAAAGATTTCAAAGTAATTAAAATAAGCCTTGAATTTAAACAAAAACCAAGGATATTAATTAGGACCCATAGATAGGCCATACTACCAGTAGACAAGGTGACTACCATGAAGGTGGTAAGATAGTGTATAACAACACTTCCTTCGCGAACCGCCTCCCCAAACTGTTGACTTTTCTTTGGGGAAAATAGTTTCTAATCACCCCTTTGTTGTAACTTTGCAGAGATAAGGGCCAGAGGAAAATGCCAATCCCTGGTATTTGTGAGCTTGAGTCTCCTATTCCCTGTGTGTTTGTCATCACATCATTAGCCGACGGCTAATGACTTGTTTTAAGAAGCAGGCTGATTACAGCGCTGTGTTTACATTGTGTTCAATACGGCACGGGAACCCGCAGCGTTGAAAATCACTTCCTTCTCTCATTTTGCTTCATAAAAACTAAACAAAGAAGGAGTTTGGAAACAGTGAAAGATAGGCGGACGAAGGCTGTGAGGGGGAAGTTTCTCTGTGTTTTGAAAACACCGTCTTAATGTCAACTCACAAATATTAGACTTTTATGCTATTGTTCTGCGTTGTTTGAATCCTATGTTGTTATTTAAAGATATGTGGTTTAACATAATACATGATAACATAATATTATGTGCTATACACCCATCATATATGTCTTCTTCTCTCTCTCTATCTCTCTCTCCCTTTCAAAATGTATCAAATATTTTAATGTTTAAAAGAAATATAAATGTGGGTTATAAAAAAATATACTGAAAGCATATTTCCATTACATTTGTGCGTATGTACATATCGTTGTGCCCGGTGCTAATCTGGCTCACAAAGGGAGTACTCAGGAGATGCTCATTTAAGATCCATGCTTTTCACAAGAGATGTAAATATATTGAAGAAAAAGGATAGGGCAGCCTCGTAAAACCTTAAGGTATTCAGACTGTATCCATCACACGTCACACAAGCGTGGCTCCATTTTGAATACGATAGACTGCCTCATGACGGTCTTTAGGGTCTTCCTGAACGTGCGTTCGGAGCGTCGTCCACTCCAAAAGGTCATGTCTGGAAATGTCTTTCTTTCCAGCAAAATCACATGTTTATCTGACAACATTACGTTCACAAACAACACAAAAGCAGCTCTGCTGGACAGAAGATAATAATAATAATAATATATTATATATTATAATTATATAATAATATATAATAATAATAAAATAATAATAATCCTTCTAGGATAGCAGTATGTTTTAGAGTAGGCCTACGCACAAGCACTATTAGACAAGAACAATTCAGAAAATAACAAAGTTCAAAGTTACAAAGGATATTTAGAACGTTGTTCTTGTAAACATAACGGTAGGCGGTACCGGGACGTACCTGAAGAGGTACGTGGGACTTACGTTGATAAAGCTTGCCTCCCGGTAAAGAATTGTAATATGTTCTAAAATACAATACAATCATTACCGTTACAGCTAGATAAATAACACATCATTTATATTCATTCATAATAATACAATTCAGAAAATGTGTCTCACTTTGACTTAGGATCAAACAATGCCCTTCTCAATGTAAAGCTCAGCGAGGCTTCAGCGCTCGAGTCCCGGCTCTCTCGGGTCGTCTGTCATCACGCTGCCGTCTCCGGACAACCCAGGACCTGGCTTTGAAAGTCATGACCCTTGTTTGCCCAGCGTGTGTGTGTGTGTGTGTGTGTGTGCTTAGAGTTAACCAGAAGGAGATCCTGCCACTGTGAGTACATGATTAATGCCTTTGTTTTTGCCGGTAGCTGCACCTTCCCAACCCAATTGTTCCCACCTGTATTAACACACACTGGAGCAACGTGTGTCTCATCCCTTGTTAAACATTAACTCCCAGATCGGGTAATGATGTTGGCTCATTCCAGACAGGCTTGGGAGATAGTTGGATATTAAAGTCATAAACAGATGCAATCTGCCAGGTCTAATAATAAAACAAGATGTTCTACAACACACACTTTCAATTGTTGTTGGTTGGAAAAATGCTACGACAAAATCAGCGGAAAAACTTGAATGAAAAACTTGAATCCCATCGGTAGTAACTTCCTAAAGAACAGGTTGGTCGTGGGATAATACTAATGCAAATACTACTACTAGGCCTACTACTGCTACTACTACTACTACTGCTACTGCTACTGCTACTACTACTACTACTACTACTACTGCTACTGCTACTACTACTACAACTACTACTACTACTACTACTACTACTACTACGACTACTACTACAACTACTACTACTGCTACTGCTACTACTACTACTACTACTACGACTACTACTACTAACAATGTATAAAAAGAACAATGCTGTAATTGTACATGCTATTTTAAATTACAATTGGACCAGACTATTTTGTACATGAATTATGAATGTGTTATATTCAGTAATAAGGTAGATAGGGTGCTAGATAGGGTGCTAGATAGCAGCGCCCATAGGTGACACCTAGGACAGAGAGGGTAGATACTACTAGTATGGTGATGTATAGATAGAGCACACTGGGCCACATATCTCAATTAAGAAACATTAAAGTTACAAGAAAAATATGACTAAGATGGACAAATGATTAATAATAATAAAAATAGTAATAATATTAAGAATAATTAAAAACGTGGTCAGAGACAGAATGTAATGCTATGTTATATAAGTTACGTTTCATTGTTGTGCTCAGCGACAGAACATGAGAAGTGTTTATGTTTATTGATCTGTGCATTATCACTTCTTTATTATTCATATTATTGTTGTGATTTAGGTGTTGGTGTTCAATTCATGTTACAAAACTGACGTCTTATTACTATTGTAAAAAACGCTGATGCAACAGGACAGCTTGTGTTCCTGGTCCACAAGACCTCAATAATAAGGAGAGGACAATAAATCATTCATTTGATCATGTTCTTATCTGAGCTTTATTATTCATTATTATTATTATTATTATTAATACTTGTTATTTTACAACATACGTCATCTGATGAAGAATATGGTTTTGTTTTACATTCAGTGCCGCTATATAAAATGTTCAAACATATCAGTTTCCATCAACAGAACAGAGATACACACTTCTGTCATGTCTGCTACGCCTGCTGGGCCAGATAGGACCAGGGGAAAGAACCAAAGATAGGACCAGGGTAAAGAACCAAAGATAGGACCAGGGGAAAGAACCAAAGATTGGACCAGGGGAAAGAACCAAAGATAGGACCAGGGGAAAGAACCAAAGATAGGGGAACCTGGAGAGGGGCCTACACAACAAGGGTTAACTGTTTCCCTGCTCCTAACGCACCAGATTGTGTGTAACCACGGTGACAACTGATGCTGGAAACAAGTAGGAAGGGACTTGCCAACAAATAAAAAGCTGACATCCCCTGTGCTTGCTCTTTCCCCCCTTGATGACTGGCCTCTTTTGGGGCAATGTTATGAGCTCGCAAATAGACAGTGCTAACACACTGGGTGATACGCAGGCAGATAAAGAAGAGGGAAACTCAAGCTGGAGGGTATATAAAACTATTGTCCAGCGGGGACAATAGGAATACAGCATTGGCTGGAAGGGGAAATTTGAGTCTCCAGCCTGATAGACTTTATGTGCTGATAAGAGATTGGGTTCTGTGCCCGCTTTAGCAAGAGAATACAGTAAACACAAACTGTGGGCCACTGTGAGTAGGTCACTGACAGTCTACCCTGCCCCAGGCTTAACATGACACTTAAGTACTAATACAAGGAGAGGAAGAAAAGACAAGGCAACACACACATTACAAACTACCTCCATTCTCCGCTCCCAGGCTGAAATGTCAAAGCCATTCTTTTACCTGTGAAGAAGCCGGGGACATGATGGGTGTGTGTGTGTGTGTGTGTGTGTGGGTGGGTGGGTTCTTTGGTGATTTGTTGCATTTTCATACAACTACTGTGATTGTATCATGGAGCTAAACAGGCCGTAAAAGCGACTGTTTTCCAAGTGTGTAACCCAAAACGCTCTGCCGCTGACAAATGAGCGCTGGAGACAGGAAGACCCCCCTGCGGTCCGGTCCGCAGATCATGGGGCCGGTCACAAAATCGAAAACAATATGTATTGTTTTTATTGCAGCCAACAAGCCACAGTAAAGAACGTTTTTACGTAAGGTTAGCTGTGTAACTATCTTTTCATTCACACACTTTATAATAATTATCGTGCACAATATCAAACGGTAGTCTTGTTGAGCTCGGTGTCAACTTGGTTTATACCAACCCGCAGCTTGGGGTGTTGGGACTAGGCGTTGCCTTGGCTTTTTTATTTTTTTAACATTTTCCTTTAATCTCAATAGTCTCGATTACTAAGGAACTGATGAACAAAGCGTCTTCCATCTTTATTGTGCAGCGTACATTGTATGTAATCAAAACAATTGGAATATGCGCAGAAAGGGACAGTGGGGCTGGAGTGATATTTGAGTCAGGAAGGAATTCTCATGCGATTGGATGTGGTCCATTTCAACCAGATAACAATGCTGACCAGAGGGACAGTTTGCTTGTCGGAGCACTCAGAGCTTATCAGACAAAGAGGTGAAACAAATCCTATCACGTACAAAGACGGCTGAAATCCCTCCTTACTCAGCTAGGAGCTAGGAGCTAGGAGCCAGGAACTAGGAGCCAGGAGCCAGGACAGGAGCCAGGAGCCAGGAGCCAGGAGCCAGCATCAGCGTCCCACCTTGCACCTCTCCCTTTCTCTCTATCTTTCTCTCTCTCTCTGTCTCTCTCTGTCTCTCTCTCTCTCTC
>OMNO01046529.1:4603-21764 GCA_900303215.1 Trachyrincus scabrus
TGAAACACAGCACCAGACAACAATGCAAGTATTTTTGCAGACTGGCGAATGACCTGTGGCATGACCCTGTACAGGGGGCCTGTTGCCCCCCCACCCCTTCCACAACACCAGAGATAGAATGATGACTTCTTAGGGTTTTATGGTTTGGTAAAGGCTACCACCGCGCTACCACCGCGCTACCACCATGCTACCATGTGCTACCACCATGCTACCACCATGCTACCATGTGCTACCACCATGCTACCATGTGCTACCACCATGCTACCATGTGCTACCACTGTGCATCACTGTATTCTTGTTTCATGTTTGTGCTCATTTTACATTTCAGGCCTCGTACATTCTTGCTGGAATTCACTTGCAGCTGATAGGTAGATCTTTTTCACATACACTTTTGTTTGTACAATGAAATGGGCTGTGAATTAACAGAAGATAAGAAGAATGCGACTACCGCATTCTGATAATATTCAAAACAATACGCCACTCTGTAGCTAGGGCTATGCTTTCATTTGGCAGCTCATCCGACTGCAATATGAGCATGAATTTCACATGATGTAACACATATTGTACATGTATCCGGCTGTGTCCCTATGGCAATAGATAGCTTATTTTCAATCTGTACCCACTCACGTGGTGTTTTACATACTTGCTTCGTTCATATGTTTGTCTTCTGAGCCAAATGTGTTCATAATTCTCCATGTGGAATACACTTTCTTTTAAGGTTCTGGTCCAATTACAGAATAGTCTGTATTTAGTTTGGGAGTCTCTGTGCTTTGTGTCATTACCACAATTAATCACAACAATATGAATTGTTCCTAATCCTTAATTTTCCTCCCGAGGGATGAATGAAGTGTCTGTCCAGTCTAATCTAATCTCAGCTCAAAGTGTCGAGGGTTTACTGCTGTCCTTTGTAACGTCACTCCTTATCTTTGGGTTTTATTTGTACAAAGTACACTTTCTGTGGCGGTTCGTTCCGACCCCAGTCTCGTTATGGTGGCAACTCTATTAGATTAAGGGTCTCTGATGCTTTCTCCCAGACACCCTAAATGGCAGCTCTTGAGGTGTTTATTTATCCTGAGCAAAGTGAAATGTTAACGTTATCGAAGTGTACACTTCGCGCATGGCGTTAAAGGCTGCCTGAAGTGTGAAAGGTTCTTCTGTGCGTTCTGTGCGTGCTACACCTGTGCATGGAACGTACTTGCACCAAACGGCGTTCGCTAGGCTAACGGCCGCGGCCGTGTAGTCTCTGGAAGTGGGGTGCAGAAAATCTAGACACACATTTCCAGGTTTTCTTTCAAACTGTTCTTTGTTTAACCAGTCATCTCTGTTTGACACACAGACCTCAGATGTGTGTAACGTGTTGTCACGTTACACAAACCCCACCTTAACCCCAGCTACGCACAGACATTTACTTGTGTTTCCAGACAAATGGTTCAGCTTTAAATGATTACTACTTTCAACAGTAATTGGATCACATCCCTTTCAATGGCAAACAGCGGTGGTCATTAGACCTATTTTACCTACTTTGAAACTGAACTTGAAAGAACAGTGTAGTGGCGAACTGTCTGGTAAATGACTAAATACCAGTACTAGTGGTTACCTAATGCGCGGTACACATGCAGCTCATTGCTTGGCTAGCTAGCAGCTATCTTATCAAACAGTAGGTCCGTTACTTCATATTAGTTAACAAAAGCATTCAGTGCTTTCGTTCTGTGAATGGTTAAGTAACTGTAATGACTTGTATTTGTAAGTAATAGTCTAACTGCATTCATTTTGGGTTGGATCTAATATTAAAGTTTGCGATGTGATCTGATCTATGGCTGCAATGTGTGCGTTTTGTGCATCGCTAAGCGGAGACAGTTTAATCTACCGGTTCTGCGTTTGAGACGGCCTCTAGTGTTCTTCTTATAGAAAAGTAATGGTTCTGTCAGGGGTCAACGGTTTTAATGCTGGTCGTGTGTGCGCAGCAGATTTAATGGTGTAGTCCTAGAATCGCCCACTCATGGATAGTACTCTGAATCTGAAATGTGTTTTTGGGCAGATGGTGAATCTTAAATGGAACCTGCTGGGGACGGCGGTTAGGCGTCTCTCTCTCTCTCGCGTGGAGACCTGTTGAGACGGACACCGTGCTGCACCGTGTCCGGGTCTCCGGGTTCTATAGGAGACCCTTTTGTGGTGCAGAATCAATTGTTGACTGCTGGGCACATGCCAGACAGAAGGGGAAACGCTTCCCTCATGGGAAAGAATGTATTTATGGCCTTTTTTTCCCCCCCTTCTTTAAACAAGAACCCGGAGATTATTTTTGCAGGCGGGGTGGGGGATGTTGTACATATGCTGAGGCCAACACCCGAGAACAGGAAGCCTCAGTTTCTAACACAGCCCACAAGATGGAAGCAGATAGCGTCAAGGCTAAACAATATTTTGGCTTCGGCCTATTTTCGTGTCCAATTAGACCGCAATGGGTGTTTGATTTACCACTTCCTCCAAACTCCTCGCATGTGTCTGAGGCTGCTGTGCTGAACACAATGACCCCCTGATTAAAGATTGAGTCTAGCCCCGGAGACGGCTTTGGCGCCACACTTATCAGATCCGTGCTGCCGGGTACCAGTGGCTACCTCAACGCCACTTTACACGCCGTTGCCCTACACTGATCCAGTGCTGTGCCTGCGAGCCATTGGACTATATTTGTCAACCTCATCCAACATGAGCAGCGCTACAGTAGCAGGTAGATGAGCCCATCCTTTAAGATGAAGGAGCGGGTTCAGGTTACCATAATGGCAAAGCATCAAAGCAAATAATGTGGCACCCATTTATACCCGAGGTATTAAATCATGTTGCATGCGGCCTTTTAACGCCCCACACACCTCAGAGATCTCTTTATCACCAAACTAACATGCGGCAGTGAGATGGGAATCCGTCTCTTCACGCGCTGAATTCCCTGCTCGGATTAATAGAATTCTCCCTGTTTAATAGCCTCCTGACCTTTAACTAGAAACACGTCCCGGGGCGTTCGGTGTGTGACCGGAGACCGAGTGTTGCTCTTCTGCCCCCCACCCTCCGCTGTAGACGTTGGCTGGGTGGAGCTGAAGCCCGGTGCCTCCTTTGGTCAGATGCAGTGAGGGACGTGAGGTCACCGCGGGCCCCTTCAAGCATGTCTGCGTCCAGAAGATAAGGGCTTCAGGACAATGTTACGCAACCTGAGATTTGGAACTGGGGCTGAGCTCTGAGACAAGTCTCTTCTGGAAAGACTTGAAGAGGAGATTGCGATGGTCAAAGACTTGAGTGAAAATGCTGGTGACATTTCTTTACGTGGCGATGTAGGCGCACTGCGTGGCACATAATACACACTACTGCCTCTTACACGTTCACCGAGTTGACGTTACCATTTGCTTTCGTCGTTGCTTTAGATGGATGCATTTATTCCAGTGTATACGTACAATACATATGCTTAACTTTGAAAGGGTGGTAATCCAGTCAATCAAAAATATCTTTTGAGGACAGGTGACTTACATTTTTCACGTAAACAAACCATCCCGTTTTCCACACAATAAAGAAGAAGTCATTATTTGTGTGTTTGCTTAACCAACACGCATCTATAAATACCCACGGACGATCGTTATGAGCATGAAAATGGGTTCTGAAAAAAACCAAATACAATCATGTTTGCCAGCACGAGATTTGACTGATGACTTCACGCATCGGTAACGCGTGACGTACTGTAATGTGTTTCAATTACTACATTCTCATGCATCGATTAGACATCACGTTGTGACGTCGGTGCTGATTTGGCGTGGATTATAACAAAGAATGGCCTATTTATGGGAAGCACTAGGGGAGTGATGGATGGCAACGCAGATCCCACTACAGTAGGGTAATGACGCTGATTAATGTCTAAGTGGAGTGCCACTTTGGCCCTCCCCAGGAAGCAGGAACAGGCGGGGAAATCTGCCTCATAATTTAACTGCAGGGGGACAATCAATTAATCAAACATTCAACTCATTGCATCAGCATTGAACCAAACTCCACCACTAGCATGCTCATGGTTTGAATCACAACTTTAACTTTAACTAAGCGGGATTGAGCTCAACAGGACAGGAGATGAAATAAGCTCCCCAAAGGTTTTGTTCACCTGTCCTTGTATGATTTACGGTGTATTGTATACCACCTGCCGGTAGTGGTCAGTGGGTGTGGGTGTAGTATTAGTTTCTTTTGAACCTGTGGTCTTGTGTATTACGGAGGTCACCGGCGACCCAGTGAGGGTTTGGTTGTTAATCCAGCGAAGTCTTGCATTGTGATGGTTTTGTAATAGCAAAGTTCAAAACGCTACACCCTTTTCCTGGAGAGGAAGGAGGAGCCATGTAATAACAATAAACAATGTATACACAATAAGTCCTAATTATTTCAGCTTTACACATCCCTTGAAGAATTAGAATAAACAAATACTTGCGATCACAAGGAGTCATGAGTAAATTGGCCAGTGGACCCTGAAGGGTCTGTGATGGTTGTGTCCTTTGCCAATTTGATGTTTTAGTCAAATTAGATTTTTTCGTCTCCAAGGTTAAACAATGATCTCAGACCCAGCAGGTATATTTTTCTTCTGTCTGTACACTTGAGGTTTGAGCTGTTCCACTCCATGCTCATGAGGGCTTTTTGAATTCATTCATAATCTTTTCTTTGCTAGTTTGGGCTAGCCAATTCCAGAGCGTTGATTGTGCCCAGCATCACTGCATAGGCTCTGGCTGCAGAGTGGTTTTTTAGTGCAGCTCCAGAACAATGGCGACGTTGTCACTCCCTGATGTGTACTCCCTCCTCTTGGGTGATGTATAAAACCATTGTGATCTGTTGCTGATCTTTATGGATGCTCTGTCCTTGGCTGCCCTCTATCAAAAACATTTTTTTTTAATCTATGAACATGTTCTCTGTAGACTTCTGCGTTCTCTTTGTCTCACCGTATTAAGTGGATACGTTTTAATTTGATTTCAAAATCCTAAATGGCCACGATTTAGTTAAGAATCTCTATTGCCAGGTCAACGTCACAATCTTTACACTATCTAACACATTTACGACCCAAAGGAAATATAACAAAGAACAGAGTTTGGTATTGGCGTGAGTGTCAGTAGCTATTCTAAAAGTCTGACTCTCTGGTTGTGCTTTTACACATTTGATTGCATGCAGTCAGCTCATGCTCCATGGACTAACTCAATTTAGCTTGTAAGAGATACGGCCCGGTTCCTAAATGCACCCGGGAACAATTGAGGAAAAATTGTACAATCGTTTGCTTTATTGATGGAATTTCACGTGGCTCATTAGACATTCTGTATTTATTTTGTTATTTCAGAATGGACATTTTCTTCATAGTAGATCTCTTATCTTACAACTTATGTAAGATAACATTTCTTGCAAAAGATTACATCGGATCAAATTTGGGTTAATTTACACAGCATAATTAAGTCAAGGCATGAAGTGAAATCATCATTTCTATTTTAATTAGCCAAACGTGCGTTAAAGTGCATTCAAACTATTCCTGAAATGTGGAAGTCGTTTGCACTCCATGTGCATTTCCCGGTCCCAGATATATAATCATGTATTGTGGCTTTGACAGAAACCTGCAGCTCTGACACCAATGATCAGGATGTCTGCCCCTTTGTGCTGAATTGTTAGTGCAGCAGAACCCTACACCGTATAGCCTCATATAGCCTATAGCCGTGTCACACTCTGCTATCTGCAGAGCATAATAATGATGTAGACAGTAGCCCGCGGGATTTCCTGATTCGCCTGAGCCATTGTTGTCCTCCAACATATCATGCGATGGGCTTATGCAAACTATGCCCGAGCACAGTTTGTAATTGTCACCCCTAAATTAGGTCTCATGAACCTTGAGAAACGTTGACCATTTTTTGTGATTTGTGGTGTAACTTGGCAATCACCTAATGATTATTGCTTCGATGCCCCAACCGCGTTGATGAACACGTTCGATATTGGCATGTGTTGCACTCGGTTGTGTTCTCCTGGTTTTTGGGGGCTTTTTATGTTCCTCTGGAGCTGGCGGAAAGCACACTTTGATTGACGGAGGCAGCTGGCCCGAGACAATCATAAACATGTTGAGCTGAATAGAACAGTCACAGTAGGGGCTCTCCTGTAGCGAGCGTGGGGTTAAGAGTAGGTGGGGTTAAGAGTAGGTGGGGTTAAGACTAGGTGGGCTTATAAAAGGTGTGTGCATTAGTCTATCGCGGATGCTCCGACTTTTATCGTCCACACTGTAATATTCAAATTAAATTACCTGCTTTTATTTCCTGGTGTACTCGACAATTAAACACTGGGCTGTTATTGTTCAAGCTAATAAATTAAATCATGGGAAAATCCCGAGACGTTTTTACATTGATGGAAACGATACGCTTGCTTGATTTTTTTATTTTTTTTGTTTTCTAACAAAAAACGACAAGGTCAAATGAATTTATGTCTTAGTGTGGTGAAGTGTGCATCGTTGTCAAGTTTCCCGAGAGATATTCTTCAGCCTGGTCTCCTGTCAGGAGGTTGGCTTGACCTCTGATGGGTTTCTCCAGTGATATTCTTACTGTGTTCATTGATAATGACCCCCTGCGTGTTTTTCTCAACCTTTTCTGAGTAAAAGAAAAAACAGACTATGGACGAACGACTTGAAAATCAGATAAACTTTCCAATTAGTCTTAAGAAGTATGAGGTCAAAACTGTTGACTTCATCCCACATTCTCTCACTTGCTTTTGAACAGCCACTGATGTTGTTGCATGGTGGTTTATACATGTATAATTTAATGATGAAGTCTTTTGAGGTAGGCTGGCCAATTAAGGAATTCCTTTTAAAGGTACAGGGGCCATGGACAGTGCATTGTTTTTCTTTAAAAAGTACAAATTGATTCACACATTTCACATACTCACATACTCACATAGACAATAGGTCAATCCAGACCAAACAATATGGATGTAGCATCTGTGATGTCACCCGATGTTTTACACATTACCGTTTTGAGGGTGCAGATCTTTGCAGCCTGCAGTGGAAACTCTGCATCCATCCACTGCAAACTAAAGGCTGTTAGAGGAACTACATGCTAGTCTCTTCCACACGAGCTTCACAAGCAGGCAGTCATGGCTGCCGTTTGGTCCTGACTTATGATGGCTTAATAGTTTCTACTTTAACAACTTCAATATTTCTAGAAGACCTTTTGTACTTGAACAGTTAACTTAATTCAATACGGAGTGTTTCTTTTCTTCTTGCAGTGTGTGTGTGTGTGTGTGTGCGTGTGCGTGTGCGTGCGTGTCACTTCCAAGGGTTCTCTCCTTTCCAACATCTATCACTGGGTTGCTCAAGAGTGGTGTGGCCTTTAGGAAGGATTTGTCTTCCACAGTTCAGTGGTAAATGCTCTGCTGGAAAACCCACTCTTATAGGGAAGTGCACAGTCCAGCTGTGGAGTCTGTTGCCAAGAAGTCATTGGTGTTCTCTGAGGTGTTTTAGTTGTATTGTATTTTCCACACGGGGATCTGACAGCATCATGTCTTCACAATCCACAGTGTTGGATCTAATGGCACCTTGCCACAGTTTTTACTCATTTAACCGTTTTAGAAATTAAAAAGATGGATGGGGAAAAACTTTTAGTAGATAAAAAATATTGACAGTCTGCGTTGATGTAATCACTTACGTCGACTAATCACGGCAGCCCTACACCAGACCTTATTAATAATTATTTATAGAATCCAGGTTGATTCAGTAATATAAGGGCTGGGGCTAAAAATGAAATAAAAATTGCCGCAGGGGAAAATTCTTAACTGTGACAGCCCTAAGTACTAGTATTAGTAGTAGTATTAGTAGTAGTGAGAGAGAGAGAGAGGCACAAACTGCTGGAGGTTTAATCAACTAATCACAAGCAGCTGTGTTACCGTATCTGGAGCCTGACAATGTATGAAATTGTGTAAAATAAAACTGTTGAATTTAAACAAGTATAGAAGATATCAAAAACCTCTTTCGATTAGTATAAAGATCAAAATGTGATGATTTGTTAAATGTTTGAACGAAGTTCCAAGGTTAAAAATCGACTGAGTTGTGAAGTCTGAAGTGGTGTCAAACCACCAATTTCCATTATAAAATGTCATATAATATTTTAATTAGAAAAATAATAAAGAATAATAATACTAAAGAATAATAAAGCCTAACAATAACAATAGATGAGTGCTGCCTAGCAGCGCTCACCTAATTATGCCGACCTTTTGCTTTAAACGTTTGTAAGAGACACACTCCATCTCTTACTTTATATTCAAGCTTAATGCTCATTTGTGTGTCGCTAATGCAGTTGCCTTATTTCTAGCATGGTATTGAAAGACAAGGACATTTGGCGTTGTTGTGATCCACCCTAATTAGCCTCTTTTGTATTTTTACCGCTTGTCAATTATATTTTTATGTCCAAGCTGAATAAATCTGAAAGCCTTACTATGGGTATTACAATAACAAAACTAATATAGTACATGGAATTATTTTTGAGTGATTGCAGTCAAACCAAACACATTATTTCACATGATATGTTGCTGAGGTTTATTGAATTGAATATTCCTTGAATAATTAAAGTGCCCACAAAATGAATTAAAATGAATTTACCTCTCTTCGGTCCAAATTGGTTTACCTATAGTTTAATTTCTTAAATACCACGAAAAATGCATTGCGTTTGGCCTTGACATTTAGCGCTAGCAATGGATGGAATTCAACTGGCAACGCTTCTCAGTCAAGGTACAAAATAAAGCTAATTGATTAAATTAGGTTCTTAGTTTTATTTGATGGACCGCTTCCTCCTATTTCACTCTCTTAAATAGGCTTATAGCGACCTCGCCAAGCACGGTGCTGGTGTTTCTACTGGGGATGCCCCCTATACATTCAGTTCTATTCAATTAATTTGGCACCCTTGCGGACGTGATTAATATTGTTGCTAGTTCAGATTTGATCTTTCATCGAGCTTGTCAAACGTGTGTCCTTGATGCAGACACGCCTGGGTAAGTACGTGGCGTGACCGCGGACACACGAGTTAAAAACCAAAACTAAACGGGGCACGTGTTAAAAAAATGACGTTTCCTTCATTGTCACTCTTTTTTCAGATCACTCTTTTTTGACCCTCGGTAATCCTGCTGTCACTATGACTCAAATCCGCTTGTCTTGTTTTCTTTCTCTCCTGGTTCTACATACGGGCTTATCGGGGTGTTGTGCTGCATAGGGCTAGTGTGCCAAATCCGGGAGGTCTGCCAGCCGGCGTGCAACACGCTTTACAAAATGAAAATGACAAGGCAATCGGCATTCTGTCAGCGTCACCATGGCAGCACAGGCAAGGTTATTTATCCTCAAGGTTAATGGAATGACGGCTGGAACGGAAGGAACCAGGTTTAGAGAAACATGTGCCTGTTTTATTTAAGCTACTGAAGGACACACACACACACACACACACACACACACACACACACACCTAAACAATGGCCTGTGTAGCCTGATGTGTGAGATTGGAGCATGCATGGGCATTCACTCTCTAGCTCTGCTCTGTTTACTCATCTCATTTCCACCGAGGGATGTCTAATAATGTGTACTAATTACAGAGGTGGTTGGTTGTCATAACCCGGTGCCAAACGGCCGTATCAGTTAGAATTCCACCTTTTTACCAAACATCGCGGCTACAGGCGCGTGAATCCCCATCTTATACAATTAATCAGTTTAATCCATTTTTAGTTTTTTTTACATTTCATTACATATTCATTGTCGATAGCTGTGGAAGATGGTTTAACATGATTCTCGAGCACAAATTATGCATAAAGCAGCTTTAATAAATTACTGGGATGCATTGGCAAAAGATAAAACGGCAGAGGCTTATGTGAAGGATCACTTGGTAATGCATTGCTCAGTCGGGTTTACGCTTCTCCTGGCTGCTCTAACGCAGAAAACCACAGGACCATAAACCCTTTGACCTTCTGTTTGTTTCTGGGGATATCATCTGTATAAAAGCAGGCCCTTGTGCTTATCATTCATGAATGTGTCACACAAAACCGACTTTGGCGGGTAATTCCAAAATGACACAAGGTCCCTGGGTAAAACTAGTCCAGTGGGGATAGGGCTTATAAGCTCTTTGTACACGCTACAAGCCCACTGCATGCTGGGACAACCAAGGGAAAAAAATGGCATTAAAAACATGTATAACGGCCTTGTAATGGGACATTTACATTTTCTCGATGTGGCTATCTTTAGTATGGTAATCAGGCTAAGCCACAGATCTCGTAAAAATGATTCTTTGCAAAACTGAACCATTCCTGAACAACCTGGAAACACAAGGATGTGAAAAACCATTCCTGGTCAAAGGTGCTCTTTTGAAAAGTTGCATCACATTAACGAACGGAAACATGCACAAGGCTTTGCTTTTCCCGGGGGATGCTTTAAACGAACCCCTTTTGTAAAATCACATCTGGTTTTAAAGTTTGAAATGCGGTCCCACACAGATTGGGATATGTATTGAGTGGTCCAGTCAGTCATCAGCCGTGTGATAGGTCAACAGGCCAGCCAGGACACTTGACATTGACAGTAGATAACGTTGACACTTTAAACAGCCCGGCTTGTCATTGTAGACGGTGTCAAAAATGTGTCAAAAATTTGATTGCATATCTATTATGTCAAACCGATACCAAATATCATATTACTACAGTATAATATTATGCACTGCTTAATATCGACTGTAAATTTATTTTCCTGGAATCTTGCACATCCTAATGAATAATGACGTTAAGAAGCATCACCGTTTCCACCACTTGATGAAAGTTCTTTATGAGAGATCCGTCAAACATAAAACCCTGAACATAATCACTGACATTTACAACCGCGACAGCTGCTGCATTTTACAGATAAATTATGCCATCCAAACACCAAATTAGTGTTTAATAAAATAGCTATACCCCGAGTTTTTATGAAGGAATAAACTGTGTGGAGCATGAATAGAACAGAATGGAACGCTCTCATTGTCTCATAAAGCGAGTAGTAAAGGATCGTGTAATATCGCCGCCCCTCCCTCTGACAACTGCAGTCATGCGTGCAACATAACCTTAAAGCATTTCAGGAAACTAAAATTCTCTCTAAAGTGAGCTGAGATAACAATGATTTTTCCTGACTTAATTCACTACCGAACCTCTTTCCTGCAGTTGTGCAATTGTATAGAACGGTACATCGCGGCAGTGGTAGGCAGAGCGGGTTGTCTGAAAACCGGTTCGATTCCCAGTGTCCCTGTCCCGTGTCCCTGAGCAAGACCTAACCCTGACCCTAACTGCTCCCGACAAGCTGGCTGTTCCCTCGCATGGCTCACACCTCCGTCGGTGCATGAACGTGTGCATGGACGTGTGCATGAACGTGTGTATGAACGTGTGCATGAACGTGTGCATGAACGTGTGCATGAACGTGTGCATGAACGTGTGAATGAACGTGTACATGAACGTGTGTATGAATGTGTGGCTGTATAAATGCAGTTACCATTTACCAAATATGTTTATATTTTATATTTAGAATTTCATGTGAATATTGTTGCCGTAATGTGGCCTAAATAATCAGATTCTTATTTATCCTATTTAAATTAACCCATAGTAGTATTCAGTTAGACTTATCTATACTCAAATTAGTCGAAAATCCATTTTTCACACAAAAAAATCCCTAATTATAAAACATCACACCTTTTTATGGAAGGTGAAGCCATGCCATGTCTTACTGTAACCAGTGCATATTAAATAGGTGATATCCACTAGCTGACACAAACAAATTGTGCTTGTGCTGATCAAACTCAAATTCAATAAAGTTATATCTGAAATGTTTTCAAATTCCTTTTTTATTTGTGTTTATGTAGAAGTTTAATACAGGGTTCCCACGGATCCTTAAAAAGTCTTAAAATGCATTGAATTCATGAATTTAAAAATAAGGCCTTAATTGGTATTCAAATGTCTTAAATCTTTCAAAAGTCTTAAAAATGCTAAAAAATGCTTTTTTTCTGACATTGCAATTTAAAATCTCCAAATAATTGGTAGCTTCTATTTTTATAAATAAATAACCGAATGGCTCTCGCATTAACATCACGCAGATCAGATAGCAGAACCAATAACACTCATATTTTATTCAACATTTGAAGTTAATCACCTAACCTTTTCACTGGACCAAAAAAGTCATGTTTTATGTTACAATACACATTTGGGTAAAATTGTCCCTAACCCCAGGTCATTTATCTGTTTCTTCTTCAATTCTGGTTATTTTAAAGTTTAAAGTTTGTTTAAAAAAGTCTTAAAAAGTCTTGAATCTAACTTGCCTTAAGCTGTAGGAACCTTGTAATATAATAGTTGGAGATTTTCGTAGAGGGACTGAGATGCTACTTTTACAAACACAAGAGAATAGTGTCCATTATATTAGGGGACATGTTCAAGGGCATGGCCAAACATTCTTACTCTATCTCAGCCGATGTCTACCAACCATTTTTCATTCTGTAATCTTGTCCACCCCCCACTGACTATATATTTATGTTCTTCTCAGCACTGTTTCAGCAATGTGCGCTCCCTGTAAGTTGGTCTATAACTACTAATACATTTCTATGTCATGGTGATGTAAGCGATACTGCTACCGATCAATAACAGTTTTAAAATGTGGTTTGATTAAATATCCGGACAACTTTCAACTTTCAGTATCCTAACACAATGTATTAATTTCTTTTTATCCTTGAAAGAACACTATTGTGTGTGTGGTTTTTAAATGTGAGGTGCTATGTTGTGGGGTGAGGTTAGGGGGCGTTTCCCTACATCACCATAAATTACCATCGCTGTGCACACACAGCGGGGTTGTGTGGAATTAACAATACAGTACGAGTCCTTGTCCTCAGTTTAAAGAGCATACTGTTGCCCAATGCTGTTCCCACATGGCAAGGTTACATTGTAAACACTAATTCTCCTTTTTAAAACCTTTAGCAATAGACTGTTAAACTTGGTATCGCCCCCTGAATCAATCATTCGTTAGTCCGTTTTGGACACTTTGGAGATTGGCAGAAACCGTGAACTATTAAGAGCCTGGTAGATGTTCTGTGGAATAGTAATGAGCAATTAATGGACTCTTTTGCTACCACTGCTTATCTGATGTTCGCTCCGCTGCTCCACATGTCTGTTCGTAAAAAGGTGAACCACGTCTTCACAGGTTATTGGAGTCTTTTCACTGTGTATGCCTGATTAGAGACTGTGAGATTATATTTTATGCTAAAGCAAAATCGCTATGTGAAATTAGCATTTAATTAGTTTCAACACATTTTGGATTGGATATAACAAGTTTTAGTTTTTGTATTTAATTATTTCTTGATGTTTTACACAGTATGGGCATAGTATACTCTACTACTATATATAATAATGAACATTCATACGCAATATGGGAAGAAAGGATGAATGACAAAATACTTTCAAGACAATGATTTGGATGATCTCTTCTTGCAAGGTGGACCTCCGGCGGAGATTAACTTGAGAATCTATACTTTGAAGAACTTAATTTAGACGTGAAAGGTTGAAACTGAATCTGTAACAATTATTAAAGGTTACTCCTTAAAGGGACCCTGTTTCACTGCCATTTACAAGCCATATCAAAATCTACCCTCTAGTGACATCACAAGTGTACGATGGATAGATAAGCCTACCAGTTGGTACGGTCCACTGGGTAGGCTGGTAGACTGATCTATCCATCATACATCTGGGTGGACACTCCCACTTGTGATGTCACTAGATTGTAGATTTTGACATGGCTTGTAACGGATAATCAACAACCTCCCACCTGGTAGCCCTATACATTCCACTCATCCAGGGGAAGTATTTGGAAGTTGAGTAAAATTGTACGGCTATTACAATGTTACAATATTACAATGGATGTACCTGGACAGTTAGTCACAAGAAATATATATTGGGTTGAGGAAATTGGGGAAGAAATTGCACATCTAATGTAGAAAAATGCTACTGGCTATCGGTGACACATTGGAACAATGCCAGCCAGTGCACCATTTATGCTGTTGTACTGCATTCACTTCAAGACTGCGGTTTAGTTTTTTGTCGTCTTTTTTACAGTGTTGTTGGCAGTTATGTCACTACTAATGCCCTCATTAGAGGACTGATTTCACAATAATCACTTCGTTTTCATCAGTGTAGTTTTGTAATAAATGTTTCGTTTTTGTTGTAATTTAATTAATTAATTGCAAATATTAAATCAATATCTGCAATTATAGACAAGAGAGGAACAATTAAACATTTAGTATTTCGTCCATTTGGTTTTGTGAAATTAAGATCTTATGTATTTTGGCACTTTTTGCTCCATCACGTATAAAGTTACATTTGGCAAGATGTCCACTGAAGAAATCTCTGCTCGGTGCGAAGATAAAATGCATAGGAGATGGTAACTGTCAGCAGACAAATGCCACTGTGGCAAAATATCTAGTGTGAAGTCAAAAGGCATTTGCAATGATTTATTGACTTATTTGCAAGTCATGAAATGCATTTGTGAATAGACTCCTCTGATGCCATTAACCACCTTTTTTTGTTTAGTTCTTTTTTAGCAACGTCAAAACTCAACGTAAAACCTCCACAGATCCTGCGTCCTGTATTCATCCTAAGAGCAATGCTATGTCTTTATGCACCAAGTGACAGCGTTGCCCTATATTTGTTGGAAATTGGATCATGAATATTGTGTTAACCTAGAAAAAAAGTTAAAACCCGTGCACGCTGTCTTGTTCCCTCTGATCCTCCACTCTTTTGTTGCTCTGTTGGCCCATTGTAACCCGGAAGAGATCAAGGGGCACCCTGTCGGCCGTGGATTATTGCATTGTGGAAGCGCCACTGGAGGGAAGGAGGATTAGCACACAAGACACTGGTTGAGGATTCTAAAGGGCGCTTCTCCATGGCACCCATGGGACACGAATTGTTAAAGTGTAAAATTATCTAGATTATTTGTGTTTTTTTCTTTTGAGACAGGATCTGGACGGAGAAAATAATAATAATAATAATAATAATAATAATAATAATAAAAGCAGTTTGTATAACTCTATTTCCCGACTTCTCTCTTACAGGCAGCCATGGACCTGGAGGGTGGCCAGCTGCCTACCCAGAGTGTGAGCAGAAGAACCAATCCCCTGTGGACATCATAGACGAGGACGCCCGGGTCTCCCAGGAGTACCAGGAACTAACGCTCACTAAGTTCAACATTGAATCATCCAACCAAACTACCATGAAGAACACAGGGAAGACAGGTACGCATTAGTATTGTTGACACAGCGCGCTTTCATCAAACTGCATTATTATACACATCGTCAGACCATCGCCATTGTTTATTTTACACTTTTACTGTTTATTTCTAGTGACAGAAAGTCTTCAGGAGGAGGATAATATGCATTTTTTTCATAGACAATCGTCATCCGACGACAGTGTTTTTATAATCATACCATTATACATTTTTACACCGTTTTTTTTGTCCATTATATATTTCAATAATTCAAGCAGTCCCATATTTTTCACCACACAAACACACTCCCATGTTTAATAATAAGCTGTTGTCTCAAACGATGCCTTCAACATTTTTTATAGTGAGCAATTTTCGTTCAAAGATCAGATGGCTGTGAAATCCCATGACAGTTGGCAGCAGAGTTCTGACTGTAATTGATCTCCCTTGGTTTGGGTGATCCTTCTCTCCAGAGTACAGAGAGTTGTCTTGTGCCTTTGATCTTAATTAGCCTTGTTAGCTTCCATAACAATCCAGGCCAGCGGGGGAAACATTCTTCGGCCTGCTTTATACTAAAGACGGAAAAAAAACTACAAAAAAACTGAGTTGGCTCGTGGTTCAGCAACGTGCAATTTATTTAGATTGGGAGCCACAAGTTAGTTAAATGTTTCTTGAAATTGAAAGAACTATGGAAAAGACAATTTAGCTAATGACTGATCCACCTCTGATTAAATAGTCTGATATATATGTTATTATGTATGCAACATGTACTATATAAGATCAATATATATATATATACACATATATTGATCTTTATCTTCACTCGCCAGTTCCTCGGAAATACACATTTGGAGAACGATGGAATAAGGTCGAGATGGAATGAGGAGCAGTAATACGACACTGCTAGATATATAGCATTAGTTAAATGTCGGTCGATCACCATGATCACAATCAAGCGTGTGCCAAACAATGCCAGTATGGCAATTTTCGCCTGGAGGCGGCCTGCGAGACCTGATCAATGCATGGTGATTCATCGCAGTCCATTCTCCTGCCTGGAACTGCCCTGACACCGGGCCGCCGCTGCTGGCAGTGTTCCAGTCATTGTTGTTCAACCAAACATTTCCCAAGCAAATTTCAGACCGTCGACCAAATTCATGAGGAAAGGGGAGACCCTGGGGACATTTGCATTGATCAAGGATTTACTTTCACACACACTCGCGCTCCTTCACAGGCTGTGATTCAAGGTCTTTCTGGCTTAGCGTCTAATTCCCGCTCTGCTCTTTCTTGAGTTCAGACAGACGTACCCAGAACAGCATTTCTAATGAAAGTCTCAGGGCCAACCCGCCTCCCAGACTTTCTTAATTCCTACACACGGGATTTAACGCCGGGCCCCGCGTCAACACCGCCTCCTCCGGTAGGGCTTCTTATTGGCAAACATCACAACTTTTCAGGCAAAGCAGAAGAAGAGAGACGTGGGGTTACCCGGGGAGACCCACCGTGCCTCTCGACTCGCTGGGCCACCTCTTCATAATCGCGCTGCGTGAGCCACGAGCACCTGAGCTTTCCATGATCCTTCCTCTCTCATCTCCTTACTCTCTCATATCCTTCCTCTCTCATCTCCTTCCTCTCTCATCTCCTTCCCTCCTTCCCTTTAAATGCTCCCACCTGCTTGGCAACCTCTTCCTTCACCCTCGCACTGCATTCGGTGATTTCATGTTTGAAGTAGACGTCGGGATTCAGACGCTCCGGCGTGTGCCCTTGTGTTCTCCTGCCAGCAATCTGTTTGCAGATCCACGCACGCTCCTCGCTCCTCGCTCCTCGCTCCTCCTGCGCTTTGTTTTGTGGCTTGATCTGTAGAGTCTGACTAAATCCTCCTGTAGCAGAAGGGTGTCAGTCAACAGCGAGGGA
>OMNO01046558.1:2062-13644 GCA_900303215.1 Trachyrincus scabrus
TCTCTCTCAACTTAAACAACCTTTTTTTCAGTGTATTGGGAATTGTATAATGCATGATCTCAGTTTTGCTTTGCTCTGATTGGACACCTAGAAAAACTAAACAAAACAGTATCAGTGCAATCAGTAACCTCATCAGCATCAAACTGGCGTTAAAGGAGCTATATGTAACACATTTGTACTGTACTATATCATACAATTACCATGATATGAAATTATGGAAGATTAAGGAAGCTAAGTCGAAATACTGGCTTCTCCGGACGACAATGCTACAACCAGTACGTTCTCCTTTGAAATGTCCATGCCGGGTCGGAACGTCTGTTTTTGTTTTGACTTGTGTAATTCACTATTCTCTGAGTACCACCGGTTGCCAGATATGAAACAAATTGGCACACAAACACAGCATGCTGCAGCCACGGAAGCAAGCAAACAAACTGGATCAGATGTTGTACTAGATTCTACCTGACAACTAAAAAGCCTCGTCCTCTTTCGGGAAAAGCTCCATGACCAGAGCCGTGGTAAAACACGGGTGAATCTTGGAGTTGCATATGAAGTATGGAGACAGCTTAGAGACCAGAAAGATTTCAAGACAGATGCCGAGTTGGCTAATTTTCTCCTGAACAGGTAAGCATTGAGCTTCAGCTAACGTTAGCTTATACATATGTGACCGTAAACATAACCAGCCATGGATCTAGCTAACATTGATAGAGTTATGAAAAATCCACATGAGCTGGTTTATAATTTGCAAATTATGAATAAATTGAATAAACGTATACATATGAATAAACGTATACATTAGCAAGTTGAAATGCGTTTTAGTTGTGTAGAAATATTGACCAAGCGATAGTTCTATAGAGAGGTGTGCTGCTGCCCGACGGTTTTGCTTGGAAGCCCCATCTCCTGGGCAGGTATACACCGCTAGACACATGGGACTCATACAGTCTCCTGGGCAGGTATACACCGCTAGACACACGGGACTCATACCGTCTCCTGGGCAGGTATACACCGCTAGACACACGGGACTCATACCGTCTCCTGGGCAGGTATACACCGCTAGACACACGGGACTCATACCGTCTCCTGGGCAGGTATACACCGCTAGACACACGGGACTTATACCGTCTCCTGGGCAGGTATACACCGCTAGACACACGGGACTCTTACCGTCTCCTGGGCAGGTATACACCGCTAGACACACGTGACTCATACCGGTGATCGCATCTTTAGTTCAGAGGGATACCGCTAATTCAGAGCGTGAATCTGTTGAATATCCAATTTCTTTCTAAAAAACGATGTTCAAACTGCATAAGCTGCTAGATGTGTGACTATTTTTATACACCACCACAGCAGCGCTATGCTGCTATACGTTTCACTTTCAGTTTTTGAAGTCGGAACATTCTTGGCAGGCGGTCATTATTGTAAAACTTGTCAAACACGTGGAGAACTCCGCCTACCCGGGACAGCTACCAAACGTTGGTGAACAAACCTATTTTATACAGACTCAACAACAATGCATGACTGCACAACGGCAAAGGCTTTTGACAAAAAATAATAATAAAAAAGGTAAATGTGGCGGTAAATGTTGATCCCAAAATCAATGTATGGGAAACACTGTTGATACGACTCTGCTTCATATTGTTTTTATCTATCGCCAGTGACAAGTCAAACATGACATTCATGTGTTCTGACGTCCACATATTATGAGTGTTTTGTTTCTACTCACCAATAAACCCGATAAATTACTACAACTTTTTTATGAGTAGTGCAGTGCGGTACAATGTACCATCTAGTGGCATCTTGGGATACTACAACAAAAGTGGTCAAAATGACCGGCGGTCAAAGGTAGTTCAGTGGTGCCAGCGCTTCTAGTCTAGAGTAACCCCAGGTTCATCCATTTAATCCCAACAAGCAGCTATGCTTAACATCTGGCCGTCTCGAAGGCTGTTTATACAAAATAATTCAAAATAACACGCAAAATGGACAGGGAGAGAGAGAAAGAGAGCAAGAGGAAGAGAGAAAAAACATGGTAACTAGTCATCAGAACATTACTTTTCTCGAAAAAAGAATGTCCCTTCTGGCAAAAGACCTGTTCTGGGACTTTGCACATCTTGCATTATTCTGCAGCCAGCTGTCCCCAGAAAACCCAAGCGCTGGCTCCGTTTAAACTCAAATACATTTTGACACACCCTGTAAGCTGCACATCTCCGCTCTGTCAAAGCCATTCAGTGCTCCCACGTAGCCACATTCTGCCTCCTGCTATCCAAACAAACTCTGAATCACCAGCTAGGAAAGAGGACTACAGGCGTGGGCAGTGCTCCCCTAACCAAGGTCTGTGGTCCCCAGAAAGAGTAGAGGATACACATTTAAAAATAAACCAACTGAGGTACATGTTTAGTCAATGAACTACCAGTTGAGACATGCCCTATTTATCTCTAGCCTGCTTTCTTTACTAAATGAGGCCATCCCTTTTCTATCTTAAGGTGCCTGTTACTAGCCCCCAGGATCTGAAGGAGCGTTTGCTTACATACACGCAGTATGATGGTTCGCTAGGGTACTGAAGTCCAGCAGGTATTTTTAAATAGATGACCCAAAAGAAATTGAACCTCACGGAAATCACTACAAAATGTCTTCAGTAGAGCACATACCTCTGCCAAGGCCAGCTACAAGAAGGCCCCCTTCAGTACCAGATATGTAGGCATCTTCCATTAGGCATCTTCCCAGGAACAACAATTTTCAGGGGGAAACTTGTCAAAAAAGACTTCAGAGATTCAGCCATTGGAAAAGCCATGCTCAGGTCTAATAATGTTAGTCGTTTTATTTGTGTTAAAAAATATAATTTAGCCCATGAACAGTGCAAGTCAATTAAATTAATTCCTGCCAATTTACAATGAAAAGATGATTTTGTTTGCATTAGGTAGCATTCCTAGTATCTAATTATATTCCTCCAATATGCTGCGATGCCTACAGGCATTTTGTGTTTTATTCATGAGTGGAGGCGGACAGGTGAGAGCTCAGCTTACCTTTCACCTGAGCCACAGGAGGCACAGCATCCAGAAGCCTCTGCTGAAGCTGCCGATCTCACCTGGAGAGAGAGAATTTCACTTTTACTCGCACAGAATACATAGGGTGGTAAAAATGAATCAGCATAGTCAACAGAAAATGTGACTCTTCGATATTCTTCTTCTTCGATTAGCCTATTCCATCCCTGTAAATGCCATCCATATCCAATGTCAATAAGAAAAAAAAACCTAATTTGGATCTAACGATTAATGAATTACCATGATGAATAATCAAAAATCCATCAGAATAACCGATGATCTGAATAATCGTTCTTGGCAGCCCCTCGGATGCACAGATAGACATAGACTCCTGGATATCTGTTCCTGTTTCTGTTCTTGTCTCAACTCCTCCTGGTCACACCACCAGGGACTGTGCTGAGGAGGGAGGCGCACTGTTCAGTTACTGTCGTCAGGGAACCCAAGCAAGGAGCTGCCAACATCCCCCTGGAGCCACACAGACAGGCTGTTTACGTGGCCTCAGCATCCGTGCACACTCCACACCAACACTCAACCACTGTTCAAAAAGAGTCATGGTGCCACTGGCCCACGACAGCTCCCTGACACTGACACTTGCTTCTGATACAAGCGAGTATAGAGGTAACCTTCAAAATATCACAATTCGAATTGACACTTTCTGAAGAAGGAACCAGGATTCTATTCAGAGTAAGCAATGTTTACAGAGTCAATACATCTATGGTTTAGAACGACGCCTCACGCGAGATTCACAAGCACACAGACGCTAAGTAACCTTTTCTTGTTTGAGAGTATTGCATTGACAAGTGCAGACGGTGTTAAAGACCAGGGTGAACAACAAGCTTTCTTCCATCATGTGACACATTAGGAAAACAGTAAAACAGGATATTAGGGTGTGGTTAAACATAGGAGGGATGTATATTGATATTTAAAATTTGCAATAGCCGTGTACTAAAGACTCCTACCTACTAGGCGACAAACCCACCAATTCTAGGGCCGACTGACTCGGCCGGAGAGGAAGGGGGGGAGGGGGAAATCGGGGCAGCTCTGATTGTGTATCAAAACCGGTTTGATATTATCACGTAGTGTGGGGGCACTGAGACTGAGATTGCAGATTTTGCTGGCAACAGTCAATGAGATTTGAGATCAAGAACAGTCAATGAGATTTGAGATCAAGAACAGCCAATGGGATGTGAGGTCAAGAGGAACTGGGTTTTCACTGTTCACAACAACTGCTACAGTTTCTACAATTTCTACAAGTTCTACAAACGTGTCAAGAACTATGTCCTACAAAGCTATTCCTCTGACACCAGCGATGGAGAACTGGTCGAACTCTGGCAATGTCTATTCAACTTTTTGTGCAAGAAATACCACAATCGGTTGGTGAAAGAAGAAAGCTGGAATTCCGCACGGATAATCAGATAGTAGAGTCTTCATGTGTGTACCCCTGCATGTTCCCAGTCCTCTAGTGATAATCAGATAGTAGAGTCTTCATGTGTGTACCCCTGCATGTTCCCAGTCCTCTAGTGATAATCAGATAGTAGAGTCTTCATGTGTGTACCCCTGCATGTTTCCAGTCCTCTAGTGATAATCAGATAGTAGAGTCTTCATGTGTGTACCCCTGCATGTTCCCAGTCCTCTAGTGATAATCAGATAGTAGAGTCTTCATGTGTGTACCCCTGCATGTTCCCAGTCCTCTAGTGATAATCAGATAGTAGAGTCTTCATGTGTGTACCCCTGCATGTTCCCAGTCCTCTAGTGATAATCAGATAGTAGAGTCTTCATGTGTGTACCCCTGCATGTTCCCAGTGGACTATTTGGATTAGTTCTGTAGTAGATTTCATGTTGTTCAATACAGCCCAATTCAGGGCTGGGCAATATATCGATATTATATCGATATCGTGATATGAAGATTTTGGATATCCTAATATCGTGATATGGCATAAGTGTTGTCTTTTCCTGGTTTAAAAGGCTGCATTACAGTAAAGTGATGTAATTTTCTAAACTTACCAGGCTGTTCTAGCTGTTACATTTTTTGTCATTACCCACTTGGTCATTATATCCAGATCACTGATGAATATTTATCAAAAATCTCATTGTGTAAATATTTAGTGAAAGCACCAACAGTCATCCATACAATATTGTTGCAATATCAATATCAATGTGTTTGTCAAAAATATCGAGATTTGATTTTGTCCATATCGCCCAGCCCTAATTGCTGCTAAACTGTTTCATGTTTACCTTTGATATTTAGAATGTTCATATTGTAGGCTAAGCCTATATATAGTTTTTCTCTATAGTTTCACTTGAAACTGTTCATTTTGCACTAGTTCTTTTCATTTGTCAAGTATTTAATTCACACAGGAGTATACAAAAATAGGCTTTACCGTGTGGTTATTTTATATAGACTATATATTTATTGAATTACCAGAAAACATGCTATATATCGTTAGAGATATTTAATTAAATGACCTATATCGGGATAGAGGATTTTGGCCATATCGCCCAGCCATAGCCCAAATCACACTAAGAACTCACGGTTTGTTGCATATTAATATCATAACTAAGCATGGAAACAAGCAACAGTAGGGCGTGTCTCCTGAACCTTTACTAGTGTTTCCATGACGGAGTAATGCTATGTGTCAACACAATATGGCCTAAACAGCTCATCCGAAAACCAGTTGAGGAGGAAGTGTTCACGCCAGAGCCGTGACGAGGCTGGAAAGTGGGAAATAAGTCTGTGCCTTTAAATCCCACCACGGTACCGAGGAGAAAGGCCTGGAGTATATCTAACCTAAATAAGATGTAAACTAAAAGAGATTCCCTGATCTGACAGCACTGAGAGGCGGGGAGAGAAACAGAGAGAAGGAGGGATCAAGAGAGAAGGAAGGATCAGGCAGGAAATAGAACAGAATGAGATAATAAAAAGGTTCAAGTGAAATAAAACATTGCATAAAGTAAATGAAACAAAAAAACAACTAGGCCTGAACATGTCTTTAAGCAGGTCTGGTGAGGACACCTTATATGGAGTGGGAGAATGAGTCAGTGTGCAAACAGCAGGAGAAATAAGAGGGAAGGTCCAAAATGTAATAATTTACCAAACTGTAATAAAGTAGTGTTGCTATCATAAATGAGGCTGTGATCCTGGCTGACTGCAGGTCCAGTAATTTGAGAGCCCATGAGGAAATAAAGGGCTGGTCGAGGCAGATCATTGTAGTCATGGGACTAGGAGCAAACTGCATCATATTCTGGGTCAAAATGTCTTCCCGTATTAGCCTAGATTTTAGCTTCAGATACATTAAAGCTACTGTAGGTTCGAGACTCGAGAGTTGTAAAGAAAGAGAGCAGAAAAGAGCAGAAGAGAGCAAGACGTTTCTCCGGCATTGAGAAGTGTTGCATTTGCACACCTTTGAATTGACAAGGCAAGATGGATTCCCCTGAACCAATCAGGGAAGAATGCCCTGACTCCGATTCATCAGTTCAATGATTATTCAACGATTCGTTATAAATATGTAAAAAATAAGTACTTGTTGTGGTGATTCATATTGTGTGTTACATACAATCAAATGCATATAAAACAAGACTTTGATTAAGTTAGCTCGTTCAGATAGCTGACATTAAGATCGCCGTTGTGGAAATTTCAACCGTCAAGGTTTTTTTTTATGTTTGGATCTCTGGTTAGATCCAACATGAAATGTCTCCTCATGAAGCATTAGGTCTCATGTCATAATTATTTTCTCTTTCTCATGAACAATGTCATGCAATTCCTGTATCTTATGCGTCTATTTCCTGTTTTATTGGGTTATTCTAATGCACATAAACTTAGATAATTTGAGTTGACTCTTGGCTATCTGAATGATGATTGGACAAAAATTTTAGGGTACAGCCCTATTAATTTATGTACATGATGTAGTGAATATGACCAGCAATGTCAACATTTGCATTTCCATTTTCTTGCATTTAATGGCCATATATCTCCATGTTTTAACCTCTGAATTTACATTTGATTTTAACTAAACAAAAACATCACACAGTCCACCAGACTTGCTTAAGATACCAGTGATCCTAATTAATGAGGAAGATTGAGGTCCGCAGGTGACTCAACCAAAGCATAACGAGAGACACAAATTACCCAACCCACAAATAACCAGACGTACTAAAACAGTTCAACACAGAAATAGGGGACAGACATTGCCCTGATTACGGATCTCCTTTGACTTCTGAAGGAACACAGCCCTTTTAAAGTCAAGTATCTCATCAGCTATCTACTCCACCTTCATGTTCCTCATCCCCATCTATGCTCTTTAAGAACACTTGGCTTGATGGAATCACTCCAGCAGCTCCCAGGTGGGTATAGCATGTAGCATTGTTCAAGTTGGTTGCTAGCAATAGACATCCAAAAGTAAATAAGAGAATGTAATAGGCAGTGGGGTTTGTGCCATTTTCCAGATAATTATTCTGAATTATCAATTTTCTCTTGAATATGATTTGTGATAGATTTTCGGCCATGGGACTTGTTTAGCTGGGTCAGGCACTACTAGCAGCAGAAACAGAAAATAACTAAATTATTCTGCCTGGCTGAAAGAGGAAACCAAGAAGAAATCTGAAGAAATCAAGAGGCAAGAGACTCAACGTAAGGATACTGTTCCTGCCTTTATGTCCTCTTCACTATGGGACCCAGTGTCGGGAAGAAGTCCAGTGAGTCGAAACAGTGAGTCATTGATTTGTTTCATCATCTTCACATCATAAAGCACCAGATGTTGCAGAATTTTTTACTTTCAGCGGACTATACTCGGACTCACTGAAGCGTACCTATGCCGTAGGTGTTTACGCTGAAGTAAAATTCCCCTTCAAGTCTCATTTAATTGACAAAAGCAGAATAAAAAAAAGACTATCTGACAAGCCAGTGCTGAGGGAAAACGGAACATCAAGTTCCATTCCGGAAGAAAGAAAACCTGATTCGCTCCAAGGCTTTCCCGCATCAACCAACGAAGAAACTGCACTACACTATTTGATTAAATGTGCGCAAGCAGTAGTGTTGCAATGGTGTGGAAGTTTTCACACCGGTGGATGTTCTCCTGAGAACACCGTGCCCCCGTAGTTTAAAAAACAAAACAAAAAGGAAATTCACAGTGTGTATCTTTCTCTGTCTGACTCTGAGCGGGCGGAGACCACTGCTGTGGAATCGTGTTTTTATCACCTGATCGTTTTTTCCTTGTAATTTCTAAAGTGGTTCAATTCGTTAAAACAAATGTTATTTTAATAACGCAAAAAGACGATAGTAGTCATCAATATGTTAACACTAGAAACTTATGTCGCAACAGATGTCTGCCCATGCGAATGTCTATTTTAGGATAAAACTGCATAAATAAATCAATGTTCACGTTATATTTCTATTATCAGTACTTATATAAGAAAAAAAGAATAGGACAAAATACGTAATATAACAAATTACAGGCACAGTGCCAAGAGTGAAAAAGCTAAACTGAAAGTGAAATGTATAGCAGCATAGCGCTACTGTGGTGGTGTATTCAAATATTCACACATCTAAATAGCAGTTTATGTAGTTTGAAAGTTGCTTTTTTAAGTTATAAAGATATTGAATATTCAACAGATATTCCCGCCCCAAATTACAGTGATCTGATACGGTGAACTAAAGACGTGATCACCGGTATGAGTCCCGTGTGTCTAGCGGTGTATACCTGCCCAGGAGACGGTATGAGTCCCGTGTGTCTAGCGGTGTATACCTGCCCAGGAGACGGTATGAGTCCCGTGTGTCTAGCGGTGTATACCTGCCCAGGAGACGGTATGAGTCCCGTGTGTCTAGCGGTGTATACCTGCCCAGGAGACGGTATGAGTCCCGTGTGTCTAGTGGTGTATACCTGCCCAGTAGACGGTATGAGTCCCGTGTCTCTAGTGGTGTATACCTGCCCAGGAGACGGGGCTTCCAAGCAAAGCCGTCGGGCAGCAGCACTCCTCTCTATAGAGTCATCGTTTGGTCAATATTTCTACACAATAGGCGAATTACAAAGTACCCTGCCCTAAACAATAGCCTAACTAAAATGCAATTCAACCGGATACGTCTCACATTTCAAAATGTCACCAATGGATATAACATTAAAATGGCTGTTTAGAAGTATATCCCGCTAGCTCTACAACAGTAAAAAGCATGTTAAAAAAACTGCATGGCCAGTGGAGTTCCGGTGTGGGTGTAATGCACATATTACAATCTATGTGCATTACATTATAACACAGGTTAAACTGACTTTCGATACGTGTACATTGGTGGAAACTAAAGAAAGAAATTAAAAAGAGCCTACAAAATGAGTACAAAAGTAGATTTGGACCATGAATTCAATTAGACTTTGTGGCATCTTGCATCCCTAGCCAGTACGCATCACGCACTGACAAAGCCTATTGTATTCTGCTTGACCGCAATGCACTGAATCAGTGAATGATGCTGTAAATTATGTATATCGAAAACACCGGAAATGTATTTTAAAAAAATATAATCGTTAGAGGCAGATTTTATTGTGAATAATATTGATTTATCGTCCACCACTAGTTCAAACCAAAGCCAAAAATGTTAACAGTATGTCTCTGTGAGAGTACAGTTTAGTTGAAACAAGCATACACGCATTTTAAAATGTCAAATTGAGAGGACACATAAGCTTATATTTTATTCAACCTGCATTTACCCAGGAAAGACAAAGAGCATCAAATTGTCTTTTTCACCTCCTCTACATTGCATGTCTACTAGGAATTGAGGGGCAACCCACACAAGGAGGGGAACAAACTGAAAGGTGCCCGCTAGAAACATTTAAACCTGCTTATTGTGAGAAAGTACTTCTTATGCCACCAAAGGAATCCTAACCGAAAACACATTGCTGTCGCAAGAGCGTGTCCAGAGCATATTTCACAAGGCCACTTAAAAAACATGCATATCACATACAGGAGAGCAACAGAAAATCACCAGCCACAAAATATAACATAAACTGCAAACATTGCTTGCCATGCTTCAGGTCTTCAAACCAGGAAGACATTAAAGAGGTTTCTCTTAACGTTACCCTGGTAGAGTGGCCAATCCAACAACCTACAGCAAGCTAAGAGGAATGCTATTGAAAACTGTTACTATTATAAGAATATATCTGCAAATAGAAAGTAAAGGAAGTGACGTTTATATTTAGCCACCATATGTTTGTTAGGACAGTAGTCAGGTGCCAAGACCCTGTGTGAGTGCGTGATATAGAAACTGTCAACGCAGTGCAACCTGAGGTCTTTATGTGTACCCATCCACCTCACCAGTGTAATCCAACACACTGTACCCCAACGGAAGACCCCCCCAGAGTAGCACAAACACGTGCATTCTCTCAAGGGGCACACGCTTGACAGGCACCAAGGCAACGATGAGCCAATATGAGTAAGATGTTTTCAATCTTAATTTGCTGATATGATTCATAGCATAGTTTATTTTTATATTGGTGTAATATTTTAAGATGAAAAAAAATGCTTTTTTTATTATAGCTCAATCCATCTATAACAAAATATGTAACTAAATGTATAATATAACTAACTTCAATATTAGTAACAATACCTGGGATTTAATGCCAATACCTCATCAATACTTTTTTCACAACCTTTCTTTAAAAAGTGTAAAAAAAATGTCTAAACAGGAAAAAAGTAAGGGTGCTCCAATCAGCCGATCACTGGAAGCAGTATCGGCCATTACCGATCACGGGGTCTATTTATCGTGCAGCATAATTTATATATTTAACTATTGTTAACAACATTGTATATTAAGTATTACAATTAAAGAGATGAGAAATGTTGATTTATTGGCAGGTGTCAAAGTGTGGGTTTCACTCTTTAAAAATGATGGCACAGTCACGATAAGCACTTCAGTGTAAGGGTATTTATTTGGTGGACCCAGCAGTGTATAAAAAAGGTGCAAAAAAAATATCCAAAAGATCCTGATGGTACGTGAAAGTGACTGACTGACCAAGGAAATAGGCGCCAATATCACACTTCACACATTCCAATAGAAGTTCGGAGGTGCAGTTCACAAATATGTTTAGCCTCATTTAATGAGCAGCAACGTGAAGCCGCATGTCGCTATTGAGCCATAGAGACCGGGTGTTCACGCTAACGTTATGCCAGAAGTTGGAAGCTGGTGATGCACCGACTCGTCCAAAAACAAAACACAAACTCCGGGGACTATATTTCACCTGGAGAGATACTAAATGAATGATAACGCTGCGCTTGTGGTGAGGAACAAAATATCAATGCAGTGACTTGTTACATTGTTATGTTTGTTCCCCCTTTTAAAATAAGTTCCTGTAATGTCAAACACATAGGTTCAGATTTGATTGTGATGTAAAGCTTATAACATACTTATACACCTGAACATAAGCAGCAGCTGCCAATACATTTCTCCCGGTCCCCTGTGTGTCAGTCCGTGTTAAACCCCGGAACTGGAGCGCACTTCCAACCGGAGTGGCTTAAGCAAAAACCCGGAACGGGTTTCTTCACAGCATTACAGTAGGCCTACGGTTG
>OMNO01046586.1:23499-35889 GCA_900303215.1 Trachyrincus scabrus
CAAAGAGCGAGTCCACCTTTCATCCCCCCCACTTTAGATCTCTTTATTACAGTGTGAATAACTGTCGAATGTCGGTTTCAAATGTACTTTGGTTCTCGACAAATGTGTTTGGATTTAGTGTGCTTGTCACTGACCATAACCTGGTTACCTGTGGTCACTGACATGTAAACACAGAATCCCAGTTACGTAATCCGGTTTACACCTCAGAGGGAAATCTGGTTATGACACCTACATGATTTGCCATGTAAACACCGTAACCGTGTTACGGGCAGTTTCGGGTGGGGTGAATTGTATGTTATTTAGCGCGGCTGTCACCTATGGCCATGTAAACAATGCAATGAGTATGTTAACCGGACAACGACCGTAACGGACCATTCAAACTTGTGGCAGTTTCCCCTGCCACATGCCATCTACAGTGGCTTTCCAGGGCTTCTCCCACAGCAGGACACAGGCAGTTGATGAGTAAACCGGTTTATTGTTAGTTTGTGGTAGTCTGAACAACAGAGCAGGTGGTACATGCTGGAGCTCCTCCTTGAGTGTGTTTGCTGGTGGCTGGTTCAACTTGTGGGCCTGATTGGCCAATGCCCCACAGGTGTGCAGCCTCACCCAGTCCCAGAGTCTAATCAGTCTAACGCCGACCAGGTGAGGCTGCTTAAACCAGCCGCCAACAACACACACTCCACAAAACTATTTTAGGTAAATAGGTCTAAGTAAATATTTCAAGAAAGAAAAAAATACTTACACCGAAGTGAACAATGGTCACGAATTGAAGCCAAGCAGTTCCGAGTAAGAGCAGTCTCTCTCATCTTCAGCCTGTCTATGGGCAGCAGGTGTGAATTTGGGACTGTAAATTAAATGGTGAAATATTACAAGAAATCCTTTAACTAAAAACGTACTGCAACAGAATTTATTACATTTTTACTGAATATCACTATACCTAACTGCTGAATATTTATTTACTAAGTTGTTGATTGCATTTATGATTTGCATCACTTCAAATTAAATAACATACAGATAGTAAGCAACATACCTTGTTCATCTTTTTGTATATATGGGACTAGGTTTGGGCAGAGGACATCCAAATTGCTTGATATCTCATGTTTTTCCAGCAGAATCCGTGTCCTTTGTGAAATCCAGGATTTATTGGCTAAAAGTAACTGGCTAGATTCAATTTTAGAGACATCACTGACTCTTGTCTGGGCCTCAAGTTGACTGTCCAACAAATCATGCTCACTTTTGCTCTTCTGAGATGGATGAGCAAGTTGGTACAAAGGTGGCACTGTTGGATCATTTTTCTGCACAGAATTCTGGGAAGCCAACAACCAGGAATTGCCAAGAGTAATAGGGGGAAGACTTTGCATCTTTACAGAGAGTGCTTTAAAATCCTCAACGTAGTTATCCAGATGCTGGGGTTTCTGCATTCTAATCAATTGCATCTTAGTCTTCAAGCCCTCCTCTCTCTTCTCTTTCGCTGACGAAGAGCTCGTTGAAGTGGCGTCCGTAATGCTGTCAAATGTGGTGATTATGTCATCCACTTCCGACGTATCTCCGGCTGGCAGTTCGTCACCACAGCTCGACTCTTGTTTACACACCTTGTTGTTTTCCTTCTTCCTTTTACAGGAAAAGATTTGGTTGAACATGTGGAATTTGCCGTCTTTCTTTTGGGCCTGGTCACACACTCCATGTGAATGTAGCTGCCTTGCGGAATCCAATCTGTGGAAAACAGTTGCATATTGATTACAACTCGTGGATTCACTGGAAAGTTTCAAATGATGTGTACCCTTTGAAGTACCATACTGCTCTTTAAATTATCATACTGCTCTTTAGCCTATGCAGACTCAAATTTTAGAAGCAATGATTGATAAGGACATAGCAAATATGTTGCCAAATATAACTGCAACAACCAATTGGAACCATTTGAGCATCAAATGCACTTTGACATAAGTGTTACTGAGGAAATCTCTGGTGGCAGGATGGCCTGTATTACTGCCAATAGAATGACAGGACACATACGTGTTCAAAACACATTTCCACGGTGCTGTAGGTAAGCCATAATTTGACTGTGTTATCTGTTAAAAATACCATAGCCATCCGTCAGCTGTTCATGAGTGAAATGCTCTGTGAGAATATCTGTCGTGGCTGACTGCGCACCTGCCTCTGTATAAGACTATTTAGATTTTAGACCGATCCAGGCTAATTTCTGACCAATAAGGACATTGGTTCGGGGAATCCAACTTTCCTGTCTATCACATTTGCGTGCATCTCAATGGTAGAGCAATTTCGATAGGGCGGGAGCAGAGAGGGAGGGTGCGTTTTTTGGGGTCGTTTAATTTTCAAAATCTTACTCTCTTCTGCTCCTTTCCGCTTTCCGCTCTCTTTACAACTCTCAAATCTTACAGACTTCTTTTTGACAAGAGGTGATTCATGCAAAAGAGAGATTCCACATCACTTGATCTAATACATACAGTACACTCACCTATTAACACCTGAGAGAAGTTTGATGCAGGCTGTGTGACCACAATACATTGCATATGTCAGCGGTGTGTTTTCATTGATGTCTCTCAGAGCAGGCTCCGCGCCTAACTGAAGTAGCGCCTGGACACAGTCCTCCTTCCCGGCTGCCGAGGCCCAATGAAGTGGAGTCCTATGGGGGACAATGGCGGAGAAAATTGTGTAAATTAAATGTATGGACAAAATAATTCATGTTGTTTAATCGCACATCTCATCTCTTAAGTTTCCCTAAAAATGTTTTACCTTTCATCCACATCCAGGGCTTGCAGGTTTGTCTCGCCAAAGCGCGCCAATTCCACGATGATGTCACTGTAACCAGCCGCAGCAGCGATATGGACACAAGTCTTCCCGTTTTCATCATCATAGTTGATTACAGAAGAACCAAGAGGATGAGCCAGGATAAGAGAGCACATGTACCTACTGCCACTCTGTTGAAAGACACAAAGACAAATACACATTTAGCTTATTCAGGAACCACAACAAACGTGATATGGCTGACCATCGATTGGAAGGGACTAAAAAAACTCAAGTCAAAAAGGTTATATGTCGATTATGCGGTCATGGCTTCGATCTTTCAAAAAGGAAAAGAAACAAATTACTACTAAGCAAAAAAAACTTGGATATGAACCTCACCCTTTAGAATAGTTAACAGGACCTGTTGGCATAAGTGCAGTGCCAAGGCGGTGTGCACCGATCTACAGTACTGTCACCTATCTAATTATAAATATGACTAAAACTAAAACAATAGCATCGTCTTCCAGTTGTCGGTATCCCTCCTTGGCGAACACAAACTCGGACAGCACTGATAAACTAAACTTTTCCATAGCCCGGGAAGACTAGCTAAAACGTCCTGTCCTGACACCAACGTCCTTAAACAAAGTGTCAAAGTCAAACCCGTGTAGTAGACTGGCCACTGTATATATACAGCCATGATTCATGCTCCGTGTGCTTTGCTCCGTTAAAAAGATATGATTCTACAAATATTAGGTGAAATTCACGCTCCTGCCGTAACAGCTTGATGAATTATCGTTGAATTGTTAAACAGATTAATTAAACCTGCTCCGATAAATATGTCCAGTTCCAATATAAATAGGCATATAGGCCTACATATAGAAAGTATGGAAAAATATATATTTAAAGGAAAAAGTAGATTGAACAGATATGGATTCAGACAGTATTTAGAAAATACTGAACAGTGTGATACTGAAAAACCCACAGTCAAGGGGGTTATATGAGTCGCCATTTAATTGTTATTCAACACATTTTAGTGTTTGCCAAAGTGAAGGCTTTCCTGCGGGAGGCACGCATACCTGTTTAGTTTCTCCTTATAGGCTTAGAATGAAAATATAATACATGTTCTTTTTAAAGTCGGGGTCATTTTTGGACGATACTAAATTAGCAAAATTTTAATATATATAGATATATTTTTTTAACATTTCTTAAATTATCTAGCGGGCCAAATAATATTGCTGGCCGGCAACTGGCCCGCAGGCCGCTAGTTGCCGAACCCCTGCTTTAGTGTGTACCTAAAACCTACGCCATCTAGTGGTAGCGTTCAAAAGCTGAGTGAGTAACATTGAATTTCCCATTGATCATTTTTAGAAAAAAACCCTAACCTAACCCAGCGAGTCACAGTTTAGGGCGACAACGTGTGTTCAGGAACATAATTTAATTCAATGCTAGATATACACTATTAGAGCAGCCTATAACGTAATTTTGTTAAAACGTCTCTATGGGGAAAATCAATGCATTTCACCCTAGAGTTTGAACGCAACCAGTAGGGGGAGCTGTTTAACTTTCCCTCCCTATAGTTTGTTTCGTGTATTGGAAAGTACATTAAAAAGACTAATTTGGAAAAATAGAATTGTACTTTACAGAATACTTCTTTAATGTAATAATGGGTGACCAGAGGCTTTTTTACAGGTCAATCAACTATAATTTATAATAGACAAGCTAATAGCAATAAAAATGGGTATAAGGAGCACCTAAAAGGGGTATACATAGGCATACACACACACACACACACACACACATATATATATGCCGTTTATCCACTGGGGCATAACACATGTGAAGTCAGCCCATTGGCAGACCTTATGTTGGCATTTCAACGATTGTAGTGGTGCTGTGAGGGGGACATTCCCAATTAAAAACAAGCCTTGAGGTTGTACCTGGACTGCCCAATGAAGAGCTGTTTTAAAGTCTTTGTCCACCAGTGTTGGATCTGCCCCTTTCTGCAGGAGGGCCTGTACATGTGCAGGGCGGTTATGGAAGGAAGCCCAGTGAAGCGCTGTCATACCCTACCAGACAAAATCAAAATGAGTGAAATTATGCACTTTTTTTTGTTAGTATTAAATAATACCTATGCATATCTCCACATACTACAGAGCTGTTTAATTGTTGTTCATTGACAATATTTTTAGCACCGCTCACAAAGATCATACATTTATTTTTGTCTATAAAATAAGACAAAGTATTATTTTGGAGTTGTTATTCTGCACAACCTACCTCATTGTCCTGATGGTTTATTTCAGAAGCCATGGATTGCTGAAGCAGGACTGCCATCAATCTAAGAATCATAAAGACAAGTAGTCAGTAAGCTTTACTCAAGTGTAGGCCTATATGACTTAAAGCTGTTGTAGGTAAGATTTGAGAATGTGATTGACAGGTAAGATGCATTCCCCGAACCAATCAGGGAAGAGATACCCTGATTTGTCAGAATTGAACCAGGAGTGGTCTAAAGTGGCTCATATACAGGCACTGGTGTAAAGTAACAAAGTATAAATACTTTACTTGTACTTTACTTGAGTTTTTATATTTCTGTCGACTTTGACTTTTACTTCACTACATTTAAAAACATTTTTAAACTTTTACTCCAATACATTTGCAGTGGACTCATCATTACTCACTACAAAATCAAACCTGAAAATAATTGTCTCATCATGCTAATGAATTACCCTTACAGACTTCCGTACTTTTTTAGCATGTTGCATATGCCTGCAAATAACTGCCGATGTCACTGACAAGTTGAGGCACACCTCCCAAGCCCACATGGCCCAATTAATATTTGCTGGAAAATCTAAACTGCATGTCTGTAAGCTACAGCGAAAGCACCAGTAGGAACACATCCTCCTCAGACTACCGAAGATGAACAACCGTGGCCATATTTACCACAAATGTTTACCTATATATGTAGGATTCTTCTTACTGGATGAAGCACCTCTTGTGTCTGCCCAAAAGCGGTTTTGTTTCTTTGTACTTCTTTATTTTTATTTTTACTGATACTTAAATGCATTTGAACCCAGATAAATACTTTTGATACTTGGTGCTATATGTAAAAAATGTACTGTACTAAATCATAAAATGACCATGATAGGTCATCAGAGATTAAGGAAACATGCTAAGTCGAAATACTAGCTTCTCCGACAACCATGTACAGCCAGTATGTTCTCCCTTGAAATGTCCATGCCGGGCTGGAACGTCTGTTTTTGTTTTGGTCTGTGTGTTTACTATTCTCCGAGCACCCCAATATGAAACAAATTGGCAAAAACTGCCATGGAAGCAAGCAAACAAACTGGATCAACTGAGATTGTAATAGATCTAAAAAGCCTCGTCCTCTTTCGAAAGAGCTCCATGACCACAACCGTGCTAAAACAACCTGCCAACATGTGTGAGCTTCGAGTCTGGGGATGAGGGGGTGGGCGGAGACAACTCAATATTGTGAATTTGGACAGTACCCATTTAAAACCCTCTGTGTCATTGTTACATATAACACCTTTAAGTCAATTTAATTTGAGCTACTTTATGACTTTTACTCAAGTGATTTTCTTACTGATGACTTTAACGTTTACCAGAGTCACTTTCTCTGTCACTTTTAAGTATGACTTTCTAGTACTTTATACACCACTGTATACAGGTCGGCACGCAGTCAACCAGAACAGAACAGATGTTCTCACAGAGCACTTCACTCACTAATAGCTGATGGATGACTATGCCATGTCTAACAAATTACACTCAAATTATAGCTCTTAAATCCAATCTATAGCACCTTTAAGTTTACAACTTCCAACCAAATTCCAAGTGTATTTATACAGGGTTTTTAAATGATGTCATGTTTATTATCTGAAATAAATAAGTTGCACATCTGTAGCAGTGTGCACACAATTACCAGACATACACTTCTACAACACCTACTACAGAAAAGGAAATCCCAATTCACTGTAAGGCACAACATAGACTGCATTTCATTAGTAATTATATTAAAATAATAATAATATAATTTAAATGTAAAACATAAATCTACTGGAATTAAACAAAATGTTGGCAATTATGCTTTTTCTATTTTGAAATTATTCTTCCCATCTACTATGTGCTGAATTCCAATATTGTATTATATATTATTATATATATTACAATGTATTATTATTCATTTGTTTTATGTGTTCTATGTCCTAACTTGTCTCGTTGTTGTCCTGTTGTTATCAACTACAAAATAATTGCCCCCCGGCGAAGATCTACTAACACAACTACTACTACTACTAATCGTAATTACTTTTCTTCAGTATTGTCAGACAAGGTTTTAGTCACTTTCCTGCTCAGTGTGGTTTAGTATTGTCATCCGAATGTTAATCTAACCTCTAACCTCTTAATTATATTATTTTAGTTATTCTATACCTGCACTGGTTCTAGATTTAGTAGGGGTGGCACTCAGGGTGACCAATCTAATTTTTGTGGGGGCATGTGCCACCCCAGCTTGATTGGTCAGAAATTAGCCAGGAGCGGTCTAAAATCTGAATTGGCTTATACAGAGGCAGATGCAGTCAATTTGAAACAGATATTCTCACAGCGTATTTCACTCGCTAATGGCTGACGGATGGGTATGTAATTTCTAACAAAGTACACTCAAATAATAGCTCTTAAAGGAGAATTTCACTTTAAAACACTTCTGGGGGCGATCGGGGCTGAAGGATATGCAGCGACCATAATGAAGCCACTGACTACCAAGGCGACCGTCTGAAGCCTGGAGCTGTACCCATCGTTTTCCCATTGTGGTAGGTACTAAGCGGGCTGGCTAACGCGATAGCATCTGTCTGTGATACATAGGATGTCTATGGTAACAGTTAGACAGCTTGCTGGCTGTTGCTATAGGGTTACCTAACAATAATAGACAATAACCTAATGTTATTGTCTGCAGGTTCGCCCACATCAGAAGTTGCGCAATGATATGCATCCTCGAGTTCGACACTAAACTGCCTGGTTCTACTTCCAGCATTTGTAAAGGAAACCAACAAAACAGCTTAACATATTAACATAATGAAATAACTTCAAGGTCGACGCATTCATTAGAAGGACAATATCAGTCATGAGAAGCAGGGGCGTGTGTTTACAATAAGTCTAATGTGGAGTTTGATGTTGAATGGGCTTCTATTGGATGGGGGGGGTTATCAAATATCTAAATATTGAAGCAAGCAACCTAAAAACTGTCTGGAGTGCACACAAAAGCCCAGGTGTTTTAAAGTGAAAATCCCCTTTAAATCTTACCTACAGCACCTTTAAAGTGTGTGTACATTCCTTGATGCTATTAGATAATATGGCACCGTGCTTATTTTCATGTGTGTGTGTGAATGTAATGCAGGGAGCCTGACTTGACATCATTTTCAGCCGTAGCGGCGTGAAGCGGCAGCCGTCCGTTCTTATCCGAGATGTTCTGCTTGGCTCCGTTCCGCAACAGGCAAACACAACCTTCAAGCCAGCCCTTAGAATGACAAACAAAAACAGCAACAAAAATAACCTAGAGTAGATATATAGGTAGCTATATGAGGAACCCCCATCGAAATTACAATCATGAATACATAAATGTCAATGAAACAGAGATGAAGTGTGTATTCTGTTATTGTCACAGTTTGAACTGTTTGTTGCCTGTTTGTGTGTGTAGTTCTTCCTTTACCCCACCAGATGTCCTCAGTTATTTTTTTTACCCCTCATTATCATGGATTGTTTGCCATCTGTGTCTATAGTTATTCTACAGTCTTCACATGTGTATTTGTTTGCTTCTTGTCAGTTTGGGTTATCTGTTATCTTTTTCCCTTGGTGTGTTGGAAGTCTTAACTGCCTTTGCCAGTGAGTTAGCTTAATTTTAGTTAGTAGTTTTGTGGCTTATGTTTTGGTTGGCCTGTTTTTCTGTGATTAAAATACTTTTTGGTTGAACTTCAACCTGAGACATGGATGATTCACTCACAAGGTATGTTGCAAGGGAGAGCGATGTTCTCCCACATGCATCCTGAGTGTTGATGGAAGCTCCCATCTTCAGCAGAAGTTTCACAGTGTCCACCTGCCTTCCAGACACTGCGTGCATGAGAGGTGTAGATCCTTAAGGAAATAAAGTCCACAGGGTTCCATGAGTAAATATGCATTTAGATTATATATATACATTATTTAATGTTGTATTTATTAGTTTATTTGTCAGGGACAATGTCAGAAACATTATTACAGTTTTAAAAACAAGGCTAATTTGCGACCCCTGTCCCTGGTTAGGATTTTCTACATAGAAAATAAAAAACGTTAAATCAATACAAATGTTCCTAATGAAAGAGACATGATTTTACCTCTTAGAATTGCATTACATTATGTTAAATTTCATAATATTGGATTATTGTGGTAAGACTGTACTCTATTTGGTCTATATAAATAGACAAAATTGGTGTAGTACAGCATGAAGATCTCAACTAACAAAGATTGAGAATTTTTCTAACCAACTTCATATTTCTAGCTAAGAACTCTGCTGAGTGGAGTTCTCATCAATCTGGCTTTAGGACCGCCCATAGCACCATCTCCGCTACATCCTCAATTTGAAATTACATTGTCTACATTGGATAGAAAAGAAAAATTGTGTTCATCGATGTGTCAAAAGTGGTTGACAGAGTTGATCACTCCCTGCTACTGCATAGATTATCCTATCGTATGGGACCCAAATGCTTACAAATGGTTTCGCAGTGGTATGTAAAAGTTGGTAGTGCTCAAACAAAATTGTTATCATTAACAAGGGGCGTGCCACAAGGCTCGATATTAGGACCCCTCCTTTTTACACAATATTACAACGATATTATTGTCTACACACACTATTTCGTACTGTTGAGCTGACTATGTAGCTGGCCATGGAAAATCTCCAATTATCCTTCAACACTCTGCAGAAAGTACTTATTGACGTCAAACTTATGTTAAATGCTAATAAAACAAAATATGCTCTCCTCCAGAGCTAGGAACATTTATTTTTGCAACTTTCAGATGTGTATGTTGTTGTATATGTTTACTTACAAAGCACTTTTAAAGAAACTACCGCCTTATATCACGTGTGCCATTTGTGTGATTATCAAACCAGCTGTCAGGATTGGTTTACATTGCATGTTCCTCAGGTCAGCAGATTTGGGAATGACCACATTCAGCTTTTGTGCACCTCAATCAACTTGAATGAGTTAATGAATGAATACATTCTTAGTGCCAGGTTTAAAAAAAAAAAATCAGGTAGCAAATCATATTGTGTTCAATTTTAAATGTTTAAATATTATGTAAAATGATGTGTGTTTATGTTTATATTTCTGTTTTGTAATCTAGGCACCATTGAGGGTCTCCATCAATGTGTCTCCGAAACATAAAAAATAAATTAAATGAAAACATGATCGACACCATTACATTTGACCCAATTCACCAAAGACATACTATCTTAAAGACACAGAACTAATGTTCCAATTCTACTACATAGTAGCCTACCTCTTTCCCCCACAGTCAAAGCCTGTTCCTTAAAGTCATACTCTACCTTCACCATCACAGCATTCCAAAATAGACGGATCTTCCCGTATTATTGTGGTTAATGTGTTGACATCCCCATTTGCAGCTGCTTGAAAGACAACATTTATATCCACCTCCTCAACAGCATCTAGGTGAGCAATAAGAATCACACAGAGTATGTCATTCATTAAATAGCTTAGTAGATTTTGTATTATATAAAAATCATGTCGAATATTAAGCCTTGTGAAGGCTATTAGTAGTAGTAGTTGGCAACAAAATGTTGAGCTACAAAAATGTATTCTGAACAATAAATATATATTAGACCTAAATATACATATATGGATAAATTAATTAATTGAGTGTTTGTGTGATTTAATGTTTCTGAGTAAGTAAATGCAGTAATTGCTAACATGGTAAGCTCTTCCATTCCATGAATGAAAATAAGAATGCTATTGACCAGCTTTGATTTGTGATATGACTTTCATATCTCACCTACCTCTTCTTAGTTCATGCTTAACTTTATAAATATGCCATTTCTTGTCATATGGCCCCTCACATTTTGCTCAACACTGCTACACCAAATCAGTGGATGCAAACAAGGCAACAAAAGACACGCCACACAAGAGATGCACACACAGTGTTGCCATGGCAACAGAGGGCAGCTATATCGTTCTGAACCAAGCATTATTGCATTCTCTAGATCCTGTCATCTATGTTGCCTTCTGCCTTCACATGTAAGCAATATAGGACCTCCTTACCTTTGTGATGATCAAACACAGACGAGGCACTGAATTCCATTGCCAAATGGCTCGTAGTGAGAAAGACCTATCTGCCTTGCTCAAAAACGCTTTCTGTCCTTTTCTTGAGAATGACATAGGAAATTTTACCTTTACTTCAATACCTCCCTAGTTCATTTTTGTCTTCTTTTGATTTAAAGATGTTTTCATTTTAAGGCATGGGTTTCCTTCAATTGTACACAATACACATGCATGCAATGAAAAAAAGCATAGGGTATTTTGTGATCTAAAAATTCTAGATTGTTGCGATGGAGAGACACTTATGTCCCCTTTTCTGGTTCTCTGACTGAAGGATATAGAATAAAAGGAGGCTCACTAATCAGGCAACCATTTTGAGACGCAGTCTTGTGTGGAAGGTAGGCTGGGGCTTGGAGAAGGATGAAAGCAGAAGCAGCACTAGTGCGCTCCCTACCATTAATATGGCAGAGAGGCAATGGAGAGCAGGGGTCTTATGAGCATGTGCAAGAGGGGGGCAGGGGGGGGGGGGCGGAGGTGGACGGAGAGAGAGAGAGAGAGAGAGAGAGAGAGAGTGTGTGTGTGTCAGGTGGTTAGTTAGTGAGCAGCATGGGTTGAGTGCAACGTGTTAGGCTCTTAACGCTAATCTGAGAATCTGTTTATCTGTTATCAATAAATCGATGAATAAATCAATAAATGAATGAAATGTATGAATCTATTATAATTGCATTCATTGAGAGATTGATCAGGTACTAATAGAATCAATCAATGAAGAAATAATGAATGAGTTCTGTTCTGTTACGACTTGATCAATCGATCGGCCAATAAATCGATCAATACAAATACAAAAGTTGGACTCTGTTAGGACCTGATCAAAATCAATCAATAATAAATAATTACATTGATCAGAATCCAACTTTTGTATTATTATTAAATCACTCAATCGATCTTTAGTATCCCATGCCCCGCCTCACCTCACGGGTCTCTCTGGTTTCCCTCCCCCTCCTCCCCCGGCGGACGCGGCCAGTGAGGGCGTGCTGAGCAGCGGGAGGGACGGGGTGGTGGTGGACGACGCCGTCATGGTTACCACCGTGGTCGTCACGGAGACCAGCGAGGGGATGGTGACCTCCTGCGCCTCGGAGGCATCCTCGCCGCAGTGAGGGCAGAACAGCATCCCCCCTCCCCCGTTGTTGTTGTTGTTGTTGTTGTTGTTGCGGGCACGGGCCCCGCCCAGCACGGTGACGCAGCCGCGGTGGAAGCGGTGAGCGATGCGCTGGTCAGGGCAACACTCCAGGAACGTCCCCTGGGAGACAAACCACAGGAGAGACTTGTTCATAATGAC
>OMNO01046645.1:1173-12408 GCA_900303215.1 Trachyrincus scabrus
AGACAAACAATGTGTTATTGTTTTGCTTATGAATTTGGACCGGAATTTCAAAGTTTGACATTAGAATAATTTACGACATATAGAACCCCAGAAGAAGTTAAGCATAAAAGAGTTGTTTACTTGCGGCGTATTTCTTCTAGGCAGTGTATTGTTCCCGGGAAAGTGTTACATTATCGCTCACCCCCCCCCTTCCCCACAAACAAACACAGTCAGTCACTCTCTAAAAGACAGCCAGAATAACCCTGTTCATCATTATTCATGCCTCAGAAATAAAACAATGGACATTAGCATTCGTGCCTGGAAGCCATAGGTAGAGGAAGAAGCTAGAGCCAGCGAGTGAGACGGAGGGGAGACGGCGAGAGACAGCGAGACATAGCGAGAGACGGGGAAGACGAGCTACAATGGTGGGAGTGCGCCAGTTTGGCTTCACATCAGAGTCTTGGATGATCTGCCACACATGCAGACAGACACAGAGGCTAGCCCAGATAGCTACCGGTATTCCAACTCCTGGCGTAGCCAATAAACAATAAACAAAGCCCAGTCCATCAAATATAAAACGGCAGCACCTGGTTCAAATGTGCAAAGAACTGGGTCTGACAATAGTTCCTGCGTTAGGGCTAGCCTGGAGGCTTGGGAGGAAAACGAGACGCAGTGTTGTCTTCAGCAAGTCATGCCGTTTTAAATCATTTAAATCCACAGTGCTACTGACATCGCATTCACCAATAGGCCTTTATGATGTCAAACACGCTCTGTTTTTATGACTCAAAGTGCTCGTCTCAAATGTTTTTTTTTATTAGACTCAAAATGTTACGGATGGCAAGTGTCATTGCTGACGTTTGCCAAGTAATGGGTTTCTGATGCAGGTTTGGCCCATCATGTGTTGTCATTTCTGCAAGAAAGAGGCATTTTAAATGTCACATTATCGAACGGTAAGGGTAGGGCTTTTAAATGTCCCATTTATCTTACTATGAAGTTGTCAAAAACAACCAAACTAAATGCAGCTTTACAAAGTAAAAATGCGTAGTCTAATTTCATTAGTTTGAATTTGAAAAGCTAATGGTGGGTGTCATAGCAAAGCTAAGGGTTTACAATTCAGTGACTTGTCTTAAAGGATGCACAAGCCAGTGCCTTTATCAAACAGATGCCCTGCCTCTCATCCCAGGCAGGGGTGAAGCCCTCCTCTCGCTGTGTGCTACCATGAGTGAATAGAGTCAGCAGTTGCCTGCCATTTAGCAGTTGGTTTAAAACAAGCTACACATAGGCTATATTTGTAACCATCTGAAAAAGAAAAGTCTACTCATCTGTGGCTAAGATATACATGCACAAACAAAGGCTCTACAATTCCTATAATTGCCGTATATACCAGTTTGGCATATATTGATAATCCTTATGAATGCCATTATAATGAACTGGCATTCATGCAGGGACAAACTGCCGGATGAATATCCTGTATTGTGTGACCATCAACGGTAACATCATGTGACCTGTCTGTAGTAACTGTATCAGATCACCCAATGTGTTGCAGCCATTGAGTTATGCATTATAACATGCAATGAGCGGTCAGATTTTCTTAGCGCAAGTGTGCATGCTTGTACCAAAGATTATTGGAGCCCTCGTTATTTTGTTAGATAACAAATGTCTGCATTCGACCAATACAACACAAAGGCCGCCGGTCTGGCAACATACATGACAGCAGCTGGCAGTTATTTATTAAAGAATGAGAGTTTGTCATTTTTCCAATTGGCAATTGGACCAGGTTATTTGTCTGAATGTCAGGCTGAGGAACACTGCAAAGACACTACATGTACAACAGACCCTAACAAAAATAAGCTCAAAGACCAAAATAGCAAGTGGCAACAGGTGTGTTTGAAGACACATCTATACAGATCGTGTCTCTGTGTATTACAGTTCGTTTATTCCAGCTGGAGAGAGAAGCCACACCAAATAGAAACCAATTTATAGAAAAATAGCTTTGACTGGGGTTCCAGTAATGTCTGTTATTTCACCATATGGGATCTTGTCTAATAGATGTGAAACACCCATTTGTACAGTGGCAGTGTCACCATGTTTTGCCACGGGGAAACATTGTCACCAGTAAAAACAGGCCAGTCAGAAGAATCTTCACCAGTTGGGACATGATGATCCCCAATGGGACTCGATAAAATGTCATATCTTTAACCCTTTTTTAAGCCAAACCAATCATTTCAAATAATCAGTAATATTTTGGGCAGAGTATTAGTATTTCTTCCACGCTTCCACCAACAATTATCAATAGACATCTTATTGACACTCTCTTATTGGGGAACATTTGTCACAGATCTCCGGTTGATGAAAACAAAAACTGTGGTATTTCTGCAGGCTTTGACCTTGAGATGGCCAGTCCTGTGTGTGCAGACTTGTCTACTGCCTGGCTCTGTGGTAGCATCACTTTGCTAGGGAGCATTAGGCCTATCTCAGATTGCACTGCAGCCCCTGCGGAGGGTTCGCCTGGTATCGTGAGCCCAGCAGAGGAAAGGCTATGAATAGCTTCAGATCGGGCCCTGCCTTTTCACCGGGAAAACCGAGCTTTTGTAATTGGTTTCGTACACATTGGAGTGAAGTGCATTTGTCTTTATTGTCAAACAGCCATGCATAGTGCACAGAGGAAGGGGAAGCTGAAGGCACAATCAAAAAAAAGGTGATGCTGGTGACATGGGTGGGAGGTAAAGTAATTTCCATCTCATGAAAGCGCCACAATGCTGTAATATTATCCTTTTAAAATACTAAAAAGATAGCCAGTGGGCAATTCATTCAAGTCAGCTATGCAATAATAACAAGACAAAACAGATCAGTGTGTTTTTACCCTTTTTCTTCTCTGCGACTTTAATCTAATAAGATTTAATAACCGGCAGATTCCAACGGCATATCTCACGATCCACATCCCGCTGGCTGCTTGATTCCCATTTCCACATTCACAACTCAATAAAAACAGCATGGTCTGTTAAATATATATATATCCATCACAGATGGAGAACGCAGTTTTTATATAAGCGGTTACTTAGAGAGCTGCTCAGAGGTCAGGAACCAACCACGGCTCCGAGAAGGTGTGGAGAGCAGGTGAGAGCTTAGGTTTCTTTAAGAGATACCATGACTCAAGAGCCCAGGGCAGGGGAGATGAGGTGGAGGCAAACAAAAAGACAGCATCCAACACCCCTTTTGTAAGCGGGAAAATGGTACAGTCCGAAGAAACCTCAGACGCACCACATTAGTATAAAAAGTTATGACAAAAAATTATTTAGACTTGAAAAAAAACCTTGTAGAGCAAAACTATTGCTCTACGAGATGCCCGATCAATGTGGATATCCACATTGATCCGATGCACTACTTGATGTGCAGTCGGCCGAAACCTTATAGCACGCAGCTTTCCCTGTCTTGTACCCGGGGATAATTAGCATGGCATTAATGGACTAGCTGTTTTAGTTAGTGCCCAGCTCTCTGGCAGCAGAGACAGCACAGAGGGCAGCTGCCAATACACATGGTTTGGGACTTGAGTCAACGTTGTAGACCAAACTGGCACTCAAGACAGACTCCAATCCACAGCTGAGGTGAAGACACACACACACACACACACACACACACACACACACACACACACACACACACACACACACACACACACAGAGACACACACACACTTTACACACCATCTCTGAGGCGACAAGGGCACAAGGGAAGGAGACAAGCAGTGGAAGGAGCACTCACCTCCTGGTCCTCTTCAACGATGCACTTCTCTGTCTCCTCGGTCGGCTCTCCTCTCTCAACCTCCTTCTCCCCTTCCTTCTTCTCTCCTTCCTCCTGTTCCCCGTCTCTCTTCCTCTTCCTTGTGTGAGTACCACCAGTACTACTAGAACCACCGGTACCATCAGACTGGGGAGTTGAAGTGGTGAAACTGCGCGTGCGTCGGACTTGAGGTTCAGTAGCGTCTTCAGTGACAGGTGGAGCTGTCGGGGTGGTCGTCTCTCTAGGTGTGGGGGCTGTCATGGCTTTAGGTTGTGGTGTTTGGTCTGCAGTCTGATCAGCTGTAGTCTGACCAGGTATGGAGCTGCTAGCAGGTTTAGCTGGGGTGGCTTTGGTAGTTTTAGCTGTGTTAGCATCATGTTTAGTTAATGGAGCAGAGCTCCTTGTAGCTTTAGCTAGGCTTGGTTGGCTAGCATTAGCATCTGTTAAAGGAGCAGCGCTACTTGTAGCTTTAGCTAGGCTTGGTTGGCTAGCATTAGCTGTGGTAGCATCGGTTAAAGGAGTAGAGCTCCTTGTAGCTTTAGCTAGGCTTGGTTGGCTAGCATTAGCTGTGGTAGCATCGGTTAAAGGAGTAGAGCTCCTTGTAGCTTTAGCTAGGCTTGGTTGGCTAGCATTAGCTGTGGTAGCATCGGTTAATGAAGTAGAGCTCCTTGTAGCTTTAGCTAGGCTTGGTTGGCTAGCGTTAGCTGTGGTAGCATCGGTAAAAGGATTAGAGCTCCTTGTAGCTTTAGCTAGGCTTGGTTGGCTATCGTTAGCTGTGGTAGCATCGGTTAATGAAGTAGAGCTCCTTGTAGCTTTAGCTAGGCTTGGTTGGCTAGCGTTAGCTGTGGTAGCAATGGTTAAAGGAGCAGTGCTTCTTGTAGATTTAGCTAGGCTTGGTTGGCTAGCATTAGCTGTGGTAGCATTGGTTAAAGGAGCAGAGCTCCTTGTAGCTTTAGCTAAGCTTGGTTGGCTAGCATTAGCTGTGGTAGCATCGGTTAACAAAGTAGAGCTCCTTGTAGCTTTAGCTAGGCTTGGTTGGCTAGCATTATCTGTGGTAGCATCGGTTAACGGAGCAGAGCTCCTTGTAACTTTAGGGCTTGATTGGCCTGTTTTAGCATTGGTGGCATTAGGTAAATGAGTAGAGATGGTAGCGGGTTTAGCTGGCGTTGCTTTGCTGGTGTTGCCATCAACAGCAGCATTAGTTAATTGAGTAGAGCTCCTAGTGACTTTAGATGGGCATGGTTGGCTAGTGTTAGCATCAGTTAACGAAGTAGAGCTCCTTGTAGCTTTAGCTAGGCTTGGTTGGCTTGTGTTAGCATCAGTTAACGGCGTAAAGCTCCTTGTAGCTTTAGCTAGGCTTGATTGGCTAATGTTAGCCATGGTAGCATCAATTAACGGGGCAGAGCTCCTTGTAGCTATAGCTGAGCTTGGTTGGCTAGCGTTAGCTGTGGTAGCATTGGTTAAAGGAGTAGAGCTCTTTGTAGCTTTAGCTGAGCTTGTTTGACTAGCGTTAGCTGTGGTAGCATTGGTTGAAAGAGTATAGCTCCGAGTGACTTTAGCTGGGCTTGGCTGGCTAGTTTTAGCAGTGGTAGCATCAGTTAGGGTCTCAGAGATGCTAGCAGGTTTGGCTGGCATGACTTTCATGGCTTTAGCGGCAGTAGGCTCTGTTAGAGAGCTGCTAGCGTGTTTCAAACTGCGCGTGCGTCGGACTTGAGGTTCAGTAGCTTCTTCAGTGACAGATGGAGCTGTCGGGGTGGTTGTCTCTCTAGGTGTGGGGGCTGTCATGGCTTTAGGTTGTGTTTGTTCTGCAGTCTGGTCAGCTGTTTCAACAGTGCCAGGTATGGAGTTGCAAGCAGGTTCAGCTGGCGTGGGTTTGGTAGTTTTAGCAGGAGGGTTAACAGAAGCAGACCCACTAGCAGGTTCAGCTGAGCTTCGTAGTGGACGCCTGACCCTCTGATGAGGGCTTTTCAGTGGGGCAGGATCCTTCTCTGGGGGAACTGGAGAGGAATGTGTCTTTACCGGTGACTGAGGAGAGAAGACAAAGCAGACAGACATACAGAGAGACGTACAAGAGACAGACGTACAGAGAGACAGACATACAGAGAGCCAGACGTATAGTAATAGTTGTATTATTAACTTTGTTTCCCATGGCAATAAAGCTAGTGGGAGAGAGAGAGAGAGAGAGAGAGAGAGAGAGGTACCTTGTGTTTACTTCCAACTCCTGGTGTGTTCTGGATCTCCAACATGCCCTCAGGGAATCCTCGGATCCGGACCCCACTGCCGTACCTGCCCTGGTTCCCCACATAAGGAACCACCTTGTCCCGCAGAACCAGACCACTGGACCAGGGAGGGAGAGTTTTCAAGTCAACTTTATTTTTTATTCTTTACTAAATTACATGTCTGAGGGATACATAATCTTAATTTCACATACAGTAACAACTCACATTTGGTGGGTCCCGAAGAAGAACACGGACATCATTTTCTTCCTGACATCGTTACTGCAAACCTGCATGCACACACACACGGTAGTCAAGTAATTTCCACTGTAATACTGTGTGTGTGTGTGTGTTACCCGAGCAGGCCAGTGGGGAAAGCCCCTCATCTTGGCAAAGACAAGGTCTCCGGGTTTGAATGCTCCTCCGGCCATGGCTGCTGGTCAGGTACAAACCGTCCTGACTTATCACATACACACATGAAACGATATACATGTTTATCATACATTAGTCATGAAACGACATAATGGACATGGGCACAATGTAAAGGATGGGTTGGCACAGTTGGTAGGGTTACACTATGTTATGTAATTATACAATAAATACAATACATATTTAGTTGAGTTCACTATCCTGTTAATACCATGTTAATTTAGCAACGGCGCTAGATCACATATCATCATACATCATCAATATAACAAAAGGTTTCCTGATCCATCACAACAACGGCCAGTGTTAAACGCTCGTATGCATGTTGTGACTTTCACTATTACCACCACCACCACTACTACTTTCATTTTCGCACATATCGATGCTCATTGTTTACACACATACACCGAGGGCACTGCCGAAACGCTGTGCTAGATATAAACGTATGTGGTTGCAGAATATCAGGACGATATCAAGCCTCAATGCACACCTATAAAATTACCTATATTCCAGGGGAAATGCGTTTTAAAAATCCTAAAATAAGCACGCCGTGTGGATGTTAATCCGTCAGTGATGCTAACTGGCTAGCACAGTGCGCCGCCATGTTGCGTTGGCCTCCCCCCGTCACGTGACCAACAGAATGGCGGGTCGATATTGATGATGCTGTGTTCAAGGGGGACTATGGGACTAATCTAATCCCACTCTTTAGACTTGTAAATACAGTTCACGCCAACATTCATCTGGTCATCAGAGCTAAGAATTCGGCATATTTCGGAAAGGTCCGATATATTTTATTATACATTCATGGATATGTCCAAACAGGTGGTAAATGATAATAACCCCCACATAACGTGAACGCGCCATGGTCCAGAGCAAATAACGTGAACGCGCCATGGTCCAGGTCAATTAAAAGGACTACCCTCCTAATTAGCCTACATAGATTGCCTCGTGAATAAATTAAATAATCCTTTAAAAATAATGAAGTGAACCCTGTGTGTTTTCAGTCTGCATATGTGGGATACCTGCACAATCATCTGCATACATTGTCATCACATTTCAGAACTCAATTCCTCCTTTATTCAGCAACAGCATATATGTATTTCCATTTAACCATATCATGGGTTATTTCACAGACATGGGCCAACGGCCAATGTTCTCCTTAGCAATGTGCTGTTGGTTGATTAACTAGCTTATCGTCTCGGACGGTAAGACCTTCATCAGGAATCCATCATCAGCCGCTTTACAGCTTCGTACAAACCAGCAACGACCCGGACCTTTCTGATGTCCCTCAAAGTCCTTGAGGTCCTGAACCTTCAAGAGAAGAGCTCAAAAGAAGTTCTCCAGGATCCATCTTCAAACCTCAATCGCTGTCACTCTCACTCTCATCTTCTTCTTTTTCTTCTCCGTCCTCCTCTTCCTTCTTCTCCGGTTCTTCCACCAGTCCAGAGAAGAAGTCGTTTCCGCCCAGCGCTTTCTTACTGAGGGACGCGAGGCGGCCATCTTTCTTCTTGCGCTTGCGGTAGTCGTCCACCGTCATGGCAGGAAGCTTAGAGATGTCCCAGAACTTGATGAGCTGGTCGTGGCCGCAGCTGGCCAGGAAGTGGACATCTCTGGACTTGGCGATCTGCTCTATGGGCTCTCCGATGTGCTGACCCAGACAGCCGATGACGCGGTTAGGCATCACATTGATTGCCCTGAGAATCACAAGCATCACACGATATTTAGCTAGCACACCGCTAAATGTGAGCATGATCAATGGATAGAAGGAGATTTTTTATCAAGCGTAACACTAAACGTGAGCGTCGTGTGGACTGACTACGGGCCTCCAGGCTCTACTGACCGTATGTAGCCATCCATGGAGGCGGTGCACATGATGCTGTCCGTCACGGGCACGATGCAGTCCACCGACTCGGCCTTCACGGCGAAGCGGTCGCTGGTGGCGCCGAAGCCGTTCCAGTTGAAGATGTAGATGGTTCCCTCGCTGGAGCCACACACCACCTTCTTCCCCCTCTTCATCACCGCGACGGAGGTCAAGTCCCCGCTCTGAAACTCTGACAGCAGCTCGAAGCGCCGCCGCTTGAGATTGAACACACCCATGGTGCCGTCACCGCTGCAACAACAGACGCCAGATTAGCCTTGGATAACCAGTGTTACGACAGTTACTTACATTAAGTAGCATTAGCTAGCTAACCTGGCAGTGAGTATATTAGGTAGCATTGGCTAGGCACCCTGGTGGTGAGTATATTGCTGTAGCATTAGCTAGATAGCCTGGCGGTAGTACCTGGCGGTTAATAAGATTCTCTTAGCCTGGTCCACAGCTATACTGCTGATGTAGTCCTCATGCTGTTTCAGGTCCATGAATGCTGAGCCCTTCCTAAGGTCCCACACCTGCAAGAGGAAAACATCAAGTCTAGAATCAAAACATACAGAGCTTTCTCATAACACAGTAAGGTACGACTGCTAAAGCTCAGTTAAAACAATGCATCGCTCACCACTGAATGCACATCCTAGCCTAGAAGACCACTTTAACTCACTAACAGCTGATGGATGCCAATGGCATTTTGGCAAGTTACACTCAAAAGTGTAGCCTGCAAATCTTACCTACAGCACCTTTACGCTGAGGTATTAAGTTATGGTTGAGTTTGGGCATTAGGTGATGAGACATAGGAGGGTAGTCCGTGTCTGTTATGTTTCGGTGAAAGCCTGACTTCAAACATACCGGATTGTTGTACTGTCAGTTCTACATGCATCTAGGTCAGGGTTAGGTAGTACAGTTAGGGCTATAGTATATTAGGGCTGCACTATATAGGTCTCCATAGTACCTTGACGGTACCTCCATCGTCCCCGGTGGCCAGGATGTTCTCGTCCACGACCAGCAGCGTGTTGATGGGTGCACTGTGCGCCTTCTGGATGCGCGTCACCAGCTTGCCCACCTCCACGTCCATGATGTGCACACACCTGTCCTTGGAGACGCTGAACAGCTTCTCCCCATCGCCGGAGAAGGCTATCTCTCGGCACGACTTAAGGTGGTGGCCGGAGGACCACAGCTCCTTGTTCTCGCCCTCCGTGCACGAGTAGGAATAGGCGTAGATGTCCCCGTCGAGGTCGCCAAAGGCCAGGATGTCTCGGCTGGGGTGAAACGCCAATGTGTTCGAGATGGCCTCAAGCTTGATGTCCTCCGGCGTTTCCCGGATTCTTGGTTCTTGCGTTTCGGCTTCGTCCTCTTCGTCTGTGTTTTCCGTAGTGTTGTTGTTGTCTGTGGTAGTTCCCGTTGTTTGTGTACAATGTTCCGCTAAATCTGAGTTCTCAACGTGCTCTATGAGGGCCGCCATGATGTTGTTCCTCCTCCTCTTCTTCGATGAGCGTTATGGTCGTCTTGTATGGTGTGTAGCGCCCCCCTGTGGACTCGTGTCTTAATGTCAGTTAGTTGAGACATTGTTGATTACATGAGTGTTTTACTGCCACTGTGAACGCTCTGACGGAGCAGCAGGGCGTCAAAATAAGCAAGGCACTAACTCTGCAGGGTTAGGGGTTTTATTCCCTGTGTAGCTCAGTAGGTAGAGCAAGGCACTACCACTGCAGGGTTAGGGGTTTTATTCCCTGTGTAGCTCAGTATGTAGAGCAAGGCACTACCACTGCAGGGTTAGGGGTTCTATTCCCTGTTTGCAGGAAACATATAACTGAACTAATTACCTTGGAATGTAAGGGGTGTAAAGTTCCCAATATCAAATTATTAACATAGCAAATTATTTTTAAAAATGTCATTTTAAGTTTACATTGTCTTTTACTTAAATTTCGGAGTTCGAACATTCGGATCACTGATTGGTGGGAAACGGAGAGAGGTCCCGCCCACATTATGTTCGGACCACTGATTGGTTGTTAACGGAGCGGTCCCGTCCACTGTACGTCCAGCGTGCGGAAACTGAAGATTCGAAACGGATTTTCAATCAAACGTCACAGTAAGTGTTTCTGCTTTGTGTCCCACGAACTACAGTGAACGTATATCACTCATCCTGTGATCTATCACATCCTAGGCTTTTATTTAGACGTGACACGTGGCTTGTGTTGGCGAAACGTCCGCTTGATCTCACCATAGTTCTTTGTTGTGATGGCATCGCTGGCATGGTAACCAGTGGCTCTATGGAGAAGTGATGGTGTTTTGATCTAGTATTAATTATGCAATATAAAATCTAAATCTAAATGTTTGTGTAATGGTGTGTGTGCGTTTTAATTTAGAAAGATATGATTCCAGTGTTGCCCACGCCGTATGTTATTACGGAGCAACAGAGCACTTGCCTTGTTATAATAGTGTACTAAACATGCATAACACACTAGGGACAGGACTCGGGTCGTTACTGTACGGCATGTGTTCATCTCTGTAGGTCATGTCGACACAACCAGAGGACCGCGGACGTGAAGGGGCCCAGAAAGACCTGCGGCCATCCCAGGCAACAAGGTCTACTCATTTACATGTCTACTCATTTACATCTCTACTCATGTAAATCTCTAGTCCTTAAAATCTCTACTCATTTAAATCCCTAGCCTTTAAATATCTACTAATTTCAATCTCTACTCATTTAAATATCTAGTATGTAAATATCTACTCATTTAAATATATATTAATTCAAACTGGTATATACAGACTGGTATATACAGACTGGTGTATAACTTGAAGTTGTCTGTATTCAGCTTAAAGGAGCTGAAGCAGAGAGGAGAGGAGAGGAGGAGAGAAGGACACAGTCAAGAGGAAGAGGAGGAGAATGTTGGTGGTGGAGGAGGAGGAGGAGAAGAAGCAGAACATTGGGGGGAGAAGAGATGGAGAGTACAACAGCTG